>JANIIA010058227.1:0-11021 GCA_027478495.1 Erythroxylum alaternifolium
GAGCTTTCTAATATATAATGTGTAATTTTTGGATGTCTGGATTGAGAGATATGATGATTAGAAGTAGGGATGTTCAACTGGGGAAGTCACGATCGTGACTCAATACGATCGTGACTCTCCTAGATTAACTGAATCGCGATCGCGACCAAGGCGCGATCTTGACAAGGCTAGAAAAGTCACGATCACGACTTATCACGATCACAACGAATACCAAGAAATTCGCGATCGCGACCCAGTCGCGACCGCAAGTCTCTTTGTCGCTCATTATCGCGATCATACCGTAGTACCATCGCGACTTGCCACGTTTGTTTCAAAGTCACGATCATACCAGGGTACGATCGTGACTTCCTTCGTTTTTCCTACCACTGTTCACTAAAATTCGCGATCGTAACTCGGTACGATCGCGACTTTCCTGTTGTCTTTGAACCCTGGCGTGTGAAATGTGATGCTTTTTGAATTCCGATTTTCAATTCCTAATTTCAAATTGATATAAATTCTTGTTACACCCAAATTAAATATTCTTGGTTCACTTTTGAGTATAGATAAATTCTTATAAATTGTGGGGTAATATTTTTACCTTTTCTATGAATTTTCTTTATTTAAAAATCATTATTATCTGTCTCTTATAAATTGATATTCTCTAATAAATTGTGTATTTATTATTTTTATTAAATTATTTGTTTTTGAATAATTTAATTTTATGTCTATAATTAGTCTATGATCCCACCATGAATTTTCCCCGCCTAGTTTTTAATTAATTTAAATGTTATAATTTATTTATTTATAAATAAATTAGAATAAGCTCCCAACAGTGACACGTAGTCGTCATAAAATTCGTATGGGGACCCAAAGCCAACAGTCACTATTTCATTAGTGACGTAGGTATTTGTGACAGAAGGTGACGACTTCAAAACTTGGACACTATTAAGAATAGTGACTAATATTATTGCTTTTAGTGACAACTTTTGCTTTCACTAAAAATACAAGTTCTTGTAGGGAAAGATGTGTTATTGTGGTTTATAAGTCTCATTAAGAACTTCATGAACTGAAAATAACCCAAGAAGGAGATTTTATGGGTGCCAAAAATATCTCGTAAGTTAATATTTCAATAAGGTAAAATTATTAGTATATATGTTTAATAGTAATTATTATATTTCTTTTAGTTTAGAAGATGTGATTTTTTAAAAATGATACAATGACAAATTTAGTAAGAGAGTTGTTAAAGTAATTTATAAATTAAAGAAAAAAGTACATATGTTAAAGAAAGAGGCCTAAACAATCACAGTTGAATCATGTACAACATTAGAAATTAAGTAGCTAATAAAGCTAATAAAAGAAAACATTATTTTGTTGATAAAAGATAAAAATGAGTTGAAATTTATTTTAGTGATTATCATAATAGGGTTTTTTGTGCTTAATGTGAGTGTTATAATATGATTTGTTGTGGGAAAATAAAACTAAATTGTAATTTTTTTTTAAAACTTGAATTCTGATGAATGAAAAACACTTCGGTTAATTATCATTTATCTTTTTTATTTTGTTATTAATAAAGATGCCTTAATGGCAATTTAGACTCAAAAAGTGTGTATAAGAGATAGGACATGCAGAAGAACATGATATTTAATTAATAGTTGTAATAATCATCAAGAAGTATATTTTGTAGTTTTATATCACAATAATCAAAGCAGTAAAGAAGTAAATAATTACACCACAATATCTTTCCATCTATGTACAAAAGTGATTGGATCTATCTATCCATATACAAATAATCCATCTAGAAAGTACCACTAACACCCATCTATCCATCCATATACAAAAGTGATTGGATCCACCTATCTATATAAAATAATCCATCTAGAAAGTACCATCAACACCTATCTATCCGTCCATATACAAAAGTGATTAGATCCATAAACAAAAGTTTCAATAACTAAAGTTCCAACAACACATAGATAATATTAATGTATAATATAGAAATCAACCACATTGCTTCCCTCATTTGCATTTGATTGGGAAGGTTGATCATGCATTGGTTGAGCCAATAATGCTCTTCTCCTCATTTCTTAGGTTTGTAACTTTGGAAAGTGATGCTACGTTATCCTTTGAAACATAAAACCTTTAGTTCAAAAGAAAGATTGAATGAATGGGGATCAACTTCTCCATACTTCCATATACTACTATATGAAGAGCTAGCAACCTGCAAACATATATATATTTAACAGTATTCATTTGAATTAGTTATTAATAATGTGATGAATGCATATATACTCACATTATTGCTCTATTGACTCAGTACGACAATATGTTCAACTATATTAGAACCGAAAACATATGGAGAGACCTTAATTATGACCTAATAAATATGACATAAATATCATTGTGAGTTTGATATATGAAGCAATATATAGTAATCAAAACAAGGTTTGATAATCAAAGAATGTTTTATAACTGTGAAGATTGCTGAGTAGGTTGAGTTACATCTTCATTCTTATATTTTCTAGCATTGTATCTATAATTGCCACATTTACTATATTATTATACTTACCCTTTCGAGTCAATTTAGATTTTTCAACTTATTATGTTTATTTACACCTCTCCTTCTAATTGATTTAGGTCCTCTTATCATAACACTTTTAGGTGGTAGGTTTATTACTTTTGCAACAATAATAGTCTAAAAAATTAGACCCCTAAAAAGTTACAATACATGGTCATATAATGCAAGGAATTTAGATTTCTTATAGTAATTATCTACAAATGCCTCTACCATTTATTTCAAATGTTGAACATCATTTATAGCATGTTTACAAGGATATTTATAAAAACTCCTATGCCCAACAACTACACGATTGATGTCTACCAATCTTTATAATGTTTCACCTGTACTTGGCCTAATATTAATACTTGGTCTCTATAATGGTTTACCAAGCTATTCTCCACTTGGATATTTGTCACTGTCACTAAAACTACCACAATTAGTTAAGTGAATTACAACTAGTTGGTGGTTATTAGGAATGTTAACTTGTATAAAACCCTTATCCTGATCCCTATCATCATCATTCAACTTTTCATTAACTCCTTCTCCAATTCCTTTACTAAATCCTTCACCAACTCTTTCACAAATTCCATCACTAACTCCTTCACCAACTCCACTAACTTCCTCACCATGTTCATCGCTAACATAACCGTAATACCACAACTTCCCTTTTCACCCTTGCTATCTCCATCCCCTCCTCTAGTTATAGAAAATATCTCTAATGTAAAGATTGGGGTGCCTAATAAATGAGCTACATAAGCATCAATCATTTGGTCCATTTTTATAAGGTTAATAAGCCTTAGACAACTTTGATTTGATTTATTATTCTCAACGACTCACCAAACTTAAAACTTGGTACATTGTAATAGGCCTTGTGAACTTGTAGGTATCATAACTTCTTCCCCATCTCACATATTTGCCTATAGCTAATATAATCAAGGTTTACTTTATCAAAAACACTTTTTTCCCAGTTAACATATTTTACCAAATTACGTTACTACACACCTGTTTATAAGGGGATAGAAATATAGCCAAGTCAAAAGAAAAATTTACTTGAAGATAGCCAAATCATTAACACCATAGCAAATTCTTTACTAACTTTTCAGGAGTGATAAGTTCTTTATTAACAAAGTATTTAAATTATCATCTTTAAAAAATATAAAGGTAAAGAAAGTAAATTAATTATTTGTTATCAACTTTTTTCTAATCCATGCCTCTAAAATTATACCCAAACATAAACACATTAAGTTATATACGAATGCAATAAACAAGTTCACGTTGAATGATTGAATAAACTTCTCATTATTGTCAATAAGTTAAAAAATGCCCATAATTGAACCTCTTATTCTAGAGATATTAAAAAAATTTATGAGTATTACATTAAGGATTGGATTCATAATTTTCTTTATAATGAACAAATCATATAATTATATTATGAAATACATTAAAAGTTCAAGAGTGAAGCATGTTCATTAGATAGGCAGGTTCAATTAAATGATTTTTATAATTTAAACTTCAAAATAATCGAAGTGATGAAATAAAAAGAAAAGGAAAATCAAAGTACAATATAACTATCTGTTATAATGCATTTCTTAAGTTTGCTTGTTCTTTAAATAACTCTGAATGAAAAGAATGTAATATGTAATATAGCAAACTCTTAAATCCTATGTAATTACTCTCAAACTTCCATTGTGCAACAAAATCTTGAATCCTATATAAATAAAGTAGAATTTGACCTAAGTTGAACAAAACATAAATGTAATATGGTCATCATTAAATTTTCAAATCAATGTTTCATATTTATATAGTTTTTTGTTGACTTAAATAAGGCATACAACCCTTTCGTTAAAGGAAAAATCCCAATTCAATGTATTAAAGATTTGGACTAAAAAAGTATTGTCCCACAACAACATATAGGACTTTTGGCTACATTTTCTTTAGCGACCAAAGCACAATATTTTACGACGTTAAAGAAAATCATCGGTAAATGAATACATTTCATAACAATTAAAGAAAATCATCACAATAGGAGAAGTTTTTGCAACAGTTACATAATTTTGTAGCGAATATAGCAGCCTTTAGCTACGAATATTGATATCGTTGTAAGTGGTCATGGAAAATCAAGATATTTGGCATCGATTACGCTGAATTGTTATAAATGGCAGCTACAATAGCAATGGGGAACATTTTTTGTAGCCAATATATTGTCGTTTTGAGATGATTATCTAAATCATCACACAAAGTTCTGATAAACGAATATATTTTGTGACGATTGTTGAGAAGCGTCATAGAAGGAGCAACTTTTTAAGACCATTTTGAAAATTTTCTCCAATATGATAAAATTTGGTGACGATTTTGTAAATCGTCGCTAGAGGTTGAGTATGATAAGTTTGACGACAAAAGTTGTTTTTAAATAATTTGATAATTTGTTAGAGAAATTTTTGATGAATTTTGTATGTGATAGTATTCCTAAAATTAATAATATCTGGAATGCTAAGTGTACATAATAATCCTAGTTAAGGTTAATTATAATTGACATTTATATAATCCTATTTAAGCTATCTTTTGTTGCGTATTGTTGAAAAGACAAATGGTAGGTAATTTAAATTTTAAAAAGTAAATATATTTTGGACATAGAAAGATAATCATATCAAAACTTTTAATTTTAATAGGATAAAAATATCATAAATTTAAGTTAACTACTATTCTTAATCATTAATATTTATTATAAAAAATAATAATTTATAAAAATATTGGAAATGGTAGTAATATAATATAATGATATATGGTAAGTAGTACAAGATTTTAATTAGAAGTTTAACAATTCTTACAGACATACAACAACACCCAGTATGAATCCCATGATACGTGGGGTCTGAGAAGGTCCAATAGTATGCAGTCTTACTCCTAATTAATAGAGAGGTTGTTTCTAAAATTCCTACAAACAGAAAAATAAATAAAGTTTCACGCTGATTCCATTGAAAAAGAAATGAAATAATTATGCTTTTGTATTTCAAATGACATAAGAGTCAGTAAAGGTAAATGTGTTCCCTACGTCAGGATTTTCAAGAAGGGTCCTTGTATATTCAAAGGTATCAATTGAAAAGGTCAAAGATCTTCCCTCTGGTGTTGGGTTATTGACGCCCTTTTCCAATAACTTCTTGGTTGTAACTAAACTAGCAGAAGACACAGTAAATGAATCCCCAGATACAATATGGATCACTAAATTAGAGGAACTGCCAGAACGATATGCTTCACCTAAGACATAATTAGTATAGAACTTAGATAGCTAGTTTAGTGAAACCGTATCACGAACTCAAATTGGAACACGTGCATACCTAATTAAACAAACATAATAATTGGAATCAACAAATTTTCCAAAACAATCGAATTCCCTAATCCTTTACGGACCATCGTGACATTGCCACCAACTTCATTTCCATCTATGTTCTCTTGAAGATTAAAAGAAGCTTAACACAACATATAGTGTATACAATCAAACGTTCATATATATAATAGCTTCATAACAGGAAATGAGATACAGATAATAAAGAAAGACAAGTAGTTGGGTTGATACTAAAAACCTAGAAGAAGAAGATTGGTCATGAAGGCAAGTGGTTATTAGTGTATGAAGAGGGGATTTGTTGATTTTTAATTAAAAAGGCCTCATTATAAAGAGTCTCCTATTCATGGAGACCCTCCAACTTCTTTTATAGCTTAAAAGGATATGTTTCTTGGGATACATGATTAAAGATGATGATATATATCCACTACCTAATAGTTTCCAAGGTTTTTCGCTTCATCTTCTCCCACTCTTTATTTGTCATCTTCTCTGGCTAAGATGAGACACTGTCTTTTATACTTCTACCTATATGGATTGGATCAAAGAGAGCCTTGCATTATAGGAAATCTTCCATTATAGGTCTCCATATGGAGCAGTTGGTCGATATCAACTTTATTATAGAGCTATTTTCATTATCCATACCTCAGGCTCTGGTACCACTTATTGCACTGCTTTAAGCAATAACACTCATAATGTCTTCGAGATCATTCAATAAGTAACAGTTTACTTATGGATTTAAGATTATTGAATGATAATAAACATAGGATTTTAACGTGAAAAACTCTATAATGTTGAGGTAAAAACTATAGGCCAAACTGACAAAAAATTCACTAACTATCAAATAACAAGATACAAGAGTTGAAGATTTAAATCTAATAAGTGTCTCTCATGAAAACTATAGCAAAACCTCTCTTTCAAGCTTTGTAAAAAGACTTATACTAATCATCTCTAGAATTAAGTATAAATTGATATGTGTGTGCGTGTGTGTGTGTGTGTGTGTGTGTGTGTGTGTCTGTGTGTGTGTGTGTGTGTATATGTGTGTGTGTGTATGTGTGTGTGTGTGTGTGTCTGTGTGTTTGTGTCTGTGCGCGCGTGCGCGTGTATATGTATGCACATAGATATAAACATCAATACTCTCTTTCTAGAAATCAAACTTCAATAAAAGTGTAGTTGATGAAAGCTATTTGGATGCTAAAACTCTTTTATCATCGTATGTTTGTCTTATGCAACTTTTGTCTTCAAACTTATCTTCAAATCTTTAAAAGGATAAGATTTATAATATACACTCATTTTAATCCAATGAGATAGTTAATACTTCTAGAGTTTAGATTTATTAGAATTAGTTAAGTGAATATCCACAAAATAGCGCTAGACCCACAACAATCTCTCCCTCCAATTAGACATTAACTATGTTTAAACTAACATAT
This sequence comes from Erythroxylum alaternifolium, assembly GCA_027478495.1. NCBI lineage: Eukaryota > Viridiplantae > Streptophyta > Magnoliopsida > Malpighiales > Erythroxylaceae > Erythroxylum > Erythroxylum alaternifolium. The sequence goes on from JANIIA010058227.1 coordinate 7,304, forward strand.
AAGCATTATTTCTTGAACAAGAGACTTTCACTCTAAATGAAAAGGATCGATCATAAAAAAAGAATGTAAGTCAAACTATTACGACTTACATTGTGTGAGAACCTATAGGTTATATAAGTCCTATAATATATCTTCACGACTCTCATCTAATTATTGGTAATTAAATTTAATTTTTCTATAGTAGAATGTTATGGAGGCTTATGTATGATGCGATCCATGATACAATTATAAGAAAGACTATTATATCCAATTTAAGAGAATTTAGAATAAAAGAACATCATTTTGATTGGTATCTCACATCAAAATATATTAGAAAATGAAGAAAACTATTGTTGAACTGTGTATAAATTTGTGAATGAAAAAGAGCAAAAGGGCATTCTTTTTTCAAATACTCAGTTTGATAAATATATTGCAACAGTGATAAATGTAATAAGTGTCTAATCGAGGGCTTTAATTTTTTTTATTATTTTGCTGCATATCCTTATCGAGAGCATAATACAAAGTAAATGTAAAAACAGTGTATCATATAAAATTAGTTAATGGGTTTGCAACTTTAAAAGATTTTGATCTTTTAAATAAGAGCATGATAAAATACCACTTAAAAAATGCAAGATGATTAATGTTATTTTGATAGGTTTCTTGGATTCGAGGTCAGGGGACTCCAAATTAACAAAGAAAGGATTTGAATTAAGGATTCCCTCATTTTCTTTCATTTCATTTCAATATAAAGTTGTTCATACACATATCTCGATATAGGAATTTATCCACGTGTCACCTATCAATGTATTACTAACAGAAAAGGAAAAATTACCTTGCATGCAAATGAAATGGTTGTATATCTAACAAAAATCCCTAAACTTCCGGTAATAACTAGATTCCTTTAATGATAGTAATCATTCTATGAAGTTGGATATCTTCGGTTTCTAATTGGGTGACCTAATTCCTGAAAACCTACTTCTTCCTCCTTTATGGATTCCTTACTCACGTCCTAGTCTTCATTACTGGGTTGATCAGTAATCGTAACAACTTCCCTCCCAAATGGAAAACCATCTTATCCTCGAGGTGGTAGGTAGACTTAAGTGAGTCACAATCTTCCCATGTACTATCTTCTGGTGACAAGCCTAGCTATTGAACCAAAACAAATGTGCGATGAAGGTGAGATGAAGTGTCGAATTTAAAATCTATAATGACCAAAAGCTCGATCAATGGTTGTCAATCAATGAAATGAGGTGGAAAATCAAGAACTGGGGTAGTAAGAGGGTCGTGATGGAGCTTGAGAAGGGAGTAATGAACGACTGGATGAATTTTAACTCTGATCAGCAAAGCCAACTTATAAGAGATAGCATTAATTTGCTCTACAATCTAGTAGGGTCCATAAAAATGTTTACTAAGTTTAGATAACAAGGGTGGCCAATAGAGGTTTGTCAATATGGTTGGAGTTTGACATAAACCCAATCATCAATAGCAAAATGGACATCTCAACATTTACGATCAGCTTATTGTTTTGTATAATGTTGTGCCTTTGTGAGATATTGTTAAAGGAATTACAATATGTCTTCTCTAGAATGAAGGAATTGATTAACAACTTTGTTGGTGGTGGTACCTAACTTATATTTTAGAATGTTAGGTGGGGCTATGCAATATGTAATTTCAAATGGAGAGAAGCCAATAGACAAATGCTAAGCAGTGTTATATGATCACTCTACCATGGGTAAGAATTTATACCACAAAGCAAGTTTATAACTGACAAAGGATCTCAAATATTGTTTGAAGGTTCTATTTACGATTTCAACATAGCCATCAGTTTGAGGATGATATGTTGTACTCATCCGTAATTTGGTACCATAGAGTTTGAAGAATTCTCGTCAAAATTAGCTAACAAATATTGGATCTCGATCGGAAACCAAACTTCGTGGTAACCCATGTAATTTACAAACCATTTCCTGAAATAATTGAGCTACCTTATAAGCAGTATAGTGTAATGGAAGAGCACTAAAATAAGCTCCTTTAGAGAAACGATCAATAACTACCAAGATCACAGAGTAACCATTCGATAAATGGTTACAAACTTGTGATGAAGTCAATGTTGAGATCCTCCTAAGTTGTAGATGGTATTGGAAATGGATACATCAAACCTCCTGGCTTCTTAGTTTCGTACTTAGTTTATTGGAAAATACGACACTACTTTAAAAAAATTTTAACATAATAAGCCATGATGTCTCGATAAAAATTCTCATATAAGCAGTGTAATGTCTTTGTAATGTCCATGTTTCCACCAATAGGGTAGTATGAAATTCTTCCAAAAGGAGTTGTTTAAAAGTACTAGAAAAACTCACCCATATATAGCCATTATACAAGATTAAACCATCCTTATAAGTATAATAGGGGTGGGAATGTGACCATTGTTGAATTAAATCTCTGGTGGAAGATTGATGGTGATTTTCGACTCTTAATTGGTATAATAAAATGTAGTATGGATTGGTCAAAATCAAACAGTGATGAGGATCATGGATTCTCGATAAAGCATCAACCATAAAATTATGGTTACCTTTCTTATACTGAATTTAAAAATAAAAGATGATAAGCTTGACTAAATAAGATTGTTACTTTAGGGTTTGTAAAGTTTGTGTCATCGACTCTTTCAAACTCTAGTGGTCTGTCAGAATAATAAATTGACGTCTAAGTAAATATTGCCTCCATTTTTTGATATCCATGGTTATAGTATAAAGCTCTCAAATGTAGTGGAAGTGAGGGCTGACTTCAGACAAAATTGTTTGCTAAAAAGAGCTATTAGATGTTTGTCCTATAATAACACTGCACCCTTGCCAGAGGTTAAAGCATCTATCTCCAACATAAATGGTTTAGAAAAATCAAGGATTGTCAGAACTGGAGCAAAGGTCATGGCTAATTTCATATTATCAAAAGCCTCTTGAGCGGTAGGAGACCAATGAAATTGATCTTTCTTGAGCAAGCATGTTAATGAAGTGTTAATTGCAAAACAATCTGCTAGTTTTACGCTAAAAAATCACAAGTATATAGATTGTTACTAGTAGTTAAAAAGCAGATATCGACCCCACGAGGATTGGTGCTTAGGCACCACTTAATTCAGATTAATCTTTGTTTAAGAAATAAAATTGTTTAATGGAAACAAAATGAAGAATTAAATTAAAATTAAATGACTAACAATGAACAATTGATAACACCAAAATGTAGAAAATTGAAATTCAAGGTTTTAACAACTAGATATCGCTTTCTCCCTATCTTGTGTCCCTCCTATTTTATTAATTGAATTTGTCTCACCTAAGATGTCCAATTGTATAAACTACCATCTCTTAAGGCGTAATTAATTATCCCTCGCCAAATTAAATAAAGACTATTAAGCAATCTTTCAATCTACCGAATCACTCCACCAATTTAACTAGTTATTAAGTTATCCTATGGGTGATCTATTAAATTATCCAAGACCTCTGTTTCAACTATTCAATTAACTTAATGAATGTAAGTATATAGAACGCCAACTCTCGTTGTACAATCGACACAGATTACCCAACTCAATCTCTCAATTTATTGCAAGGTATATGTATATAATCAACATTCATCAAAGACATCTGTCATTCAAATTAATAAAACAGGAGTTTAACAAAATAGTTCAAAAGTAATTCCCAAAAATAAATCAGCCACTCATTGTGTCTATAACATCCCCAATAATTGAATATTC
>JANIIA010058248.1:0-11019 GCA_027478495.1 Erythroxylum alaternifolium
ACCTACTGTAACAATAGCTCACAATATCTTTCTAATGAGAGAAAGAAAAGGCTAAGAGCCTAGAGAGGCTAAGATAGCTGAAAAAATACTTGGTGTAAGAGACCTGAAGAGGCTCTGGAAGGGAAGAAAGAATACTTGTAAATTTGCTAAAGTATAGTGAAAACTCAGAAGAATTTTGAGGACTAGATGTAGCCTACAGTTTAGGGTGAACCAGTATAAAATCGCAGTGTCATCTTCTATCTCTCAACTTATTCTATTTTGTTTTTAAGAACAAGTATATAGAAGTTATTTGCGATTTATCTACGTCACAATTTTTGTATAACGTTAGTGATATTCTTTTAACAAGTTAGAGAAGTTCCTATCAAGAAAAATTAAAATTTTGTATTCATGAAAAGAATACACAATTCAAGCCCCCTTCTTGTGTATTTTGTCTATTATAAGTAATTTCTATATTAACGTGTGATTTACTTCACTAGACTCACCACTGCTATATTAGTAGTCTAGTTATTTTATTTTGACTAGCATTACGACACGCTGTCACTAGATCGATCACTTCGTCTTATTAGGAAGTAGTTAATCTAACTCCTCGTGATTATGTTCTTAAAAGTCATTAGGTGCTCCTCTTTTTTCTTGAAAAAAGAATTGGCTATTGCCAACTTAAACACTACTGCAAAATCCAACAAAGTGGTCCTGCTATCTTTTCTTTCACCGTACCTAAAACCCCATGTGTTCTTGAGTAATCATCTGAGATTGCTCCTATATGACCATTCAAATCTCCTCCTAGGATAGCCCCCTCGTTTGGGGGTATTTACTGAATCACCTCATCTAGCTCTTCCTAGGAATGATGCTTAATTTGTTCATCCAACCCTACTTAAGGTGCATAAGCACACGTCATATTTATAACAATTCCCTTCACCATAATCTTTAAGGACATTATCCTATCATTAGTCCTTTTTACCCCCATAACATGTTGTATGAGTCCCTTAGTGACCAAGATACCTATCCCATTATGTCATCTCGAATCTCCTAAATACCAAATACATTAATCTCTTTTGCTTTAACCCTCATCCACCTTGTCTCCTGCACGCACGCCATATGAATCTTATACTTATCTAAAGTCTCCACTAATTCTAAAGACTTTCTTATAAAGGACCCGATGTTCTAAGAACCTATTCATAATCTATCAACATTTTTTCTTCTTCTAAACCCAAAAGGCATCAAAGGACTAACCCTTGTACTCACTTGAGAGCTTAAAACCACCACTCCTATCCTAATACCGAAAACAAGCTAAAGAAGACATGCCTAACAAGCTCATAAATGACTCTAATAACAATCCACAAAGAGAAACAAGATTGATACTTAGTCATAAAAAGGGTGTCGCAAATAAACAGGTGTGAGAATTACAAGTAGCCATAAATGCACGAAGTTAGAATTAAAAGATCAAAAAATCAAACCACCAGTAGCAACTAGCTAATTGCAAAATGCTAAGGCATGAGATAGAACTGCTAGAAAAACTAGCTAATCAGAAGTTCCTCTAATAGAGAAGAAAAATATTTTAGATACTAAATAGTCAGAGAAAGAAAATAACCAAACCATTTTGTTCTGTTAAAAATGTCACACGCCAATTGTTTATTTACTTTTCATATTTATCATTGTTCGCCGAAATGTCTCTATAAAGGTACTCACGTTGATTTAGCCTTTAGAGATGTAAGGTCAAAAGCTCCTCCCTTTGCTTCCTGTTTAAACAAGAAATACTCTAACACCCACAATACTAAAAGTCAGTAAATGCATTGTGTGTAACCAGGATAAAAGAAAATACTTTTAAAAAATAAATAACTAAATAACTATTAATACTATTTAAATTAAATAATAATAATAACGGATAAATAATTAAATCTTGAGAGACAAAATACTCAATAAGCAACTTTCTTTTTCAAGAACTCCAATAATTGAAGTGACCAATTGTTGCAATACCAACCCTGGCAAGCAATGGATACTACAAGTACACCTTTACTGTTCCTTGTTTTGTGAGACCTTGGTGGTCAACGCCTTTCTGTCATGACTAATTTGGTTGCTTGGCGGTGCTACTACAGAGAAACAACGATGCAGGCAGAGCTATAGGCGATTAATGTAAATGAAGTAGAAAAAAAGAAGAAGTTAAACTGAATAGCAGCAAAGATTAAAGAGTAGAAGTAAGAATTGCTGAAACAGAAGACGACGGTTTAGAAGAAAAAAGACAGAGCATCAATAAACATAGCAACAATGAATGGAGCACTCAATCCAGAATGCTCTACTTCTCTATCTCTCCAAGTGTCAGAAAAATTCCCAGTTCAGAATTTCCTTGATTGCGTCACCTTTTCACTAAGGGTATGCTTGTTTGGTAGGAATGAAGAAAGAGGAATGGGTATGGAATGAAAATTACCATTTGGTAAGGAACTATGATTGGAGACGTTATATTTTGATTCCTCGTTTTTGGGTATTCCTCCATTCCTCAGGTAATCCAGAGGAATGGGAGTTATTTCATTGCTCTATGTTTTTTATGCGCGCTCGCGACTCTTCTCTCCTCCTTCGTCTAGCTCTGACTACACGAACTGGTAATCTTCTTCATTTCACTCACCACATGCTACAGTTTTACCATCGAAGTATCGACTACCATAAACCAGTAAGAACATCTCTCACACTTCTGTTTCTATTTTTGCCATACTGTCATCTCTCTCTGTTTCTGAGATACGCAGAAGTGTAGTTTTTTTAATTGCTCGAAATCTGATCAGGTTGACCCCTTGTTGTCCATAGTTACATGGTTTTATAGCTTTTTCTTGAAGACACGACACGTTTAGACAAGGCTTCAATAGGATGCACGCCATATGATGTCCTCTCTCCAACCCCATCCCTCTCACTCTCTCAAGTTTAACATTTGCATTTCTTCATGTTATTGGTTTCATATGTTTGTTATGTGTCTACGTTTTTGTATCTAGGGTTGTAGAAGATTCAAGACTCTCTTCATAGCTCTAAAACAGGAGGTGCTCTAATTCTTGTTCGAGCAGAGCAATTGTTGGAGAATACAAGGTCGCACTTTCAAGGTTAGTTTTTTTGTTTTCTTTGATTCTAATTTCACAAATTTGGACATAGAAATTGTAAATAAAAAATGCAAATAGAGCTTTTCCTGAGATTCGTCACTATATATTTGTCCTCCTGTTGTTCTTTATCTATTGAAGTCAGATATGGAAGATGCCAATTGATTTCTATTACTGTGATTGCCCCGTCAATTTCTTTGATTAACTAAGGTTCTGTATCATGTAAGCACAATTGTTCCAATTATGCATTTATGTTACTCTTTTGTGTGAGCTTATCAGAGGCTGGGGCTCTAATGATGTAATTAGAGTTACCTCTAACTATGCAATCTCTTGTTCTTTAAAGAATGCTCAAATCCTAAGAGGCCATTCTTGTATGGTTCAGTTGCTGCAAAAACTAAAAAGAGATATCTGTCTGTCATGGACAAAAAGGATGGGTACTCATTTCTCTATCCATTTGGGTGGTAGGTAATATCTGCTTTAATTTCTCTTCATTGTTTGTCGATTTCTTTGTCAGATTGTTCATTTGCTAGCTACATCAACACAGTTCTAGATAAATTATCTCATCTTCATGGAATTGAAGAAGAAGTAGTGATTGAAGGACAAGACAAATTCTTTAAAGATGTGATTGAGCCATTAAAAAGCGTTAGTGTCAATATGATTCCAATTGGTAAACAAGACATTAGGGAGTTTGGTCAATATTGCCCAATAGGCAATAAAAAAGAGAAGACATGCCACCAAGAAGCTATACTCCAGGTCTATAGTCGATGCCAATTTGGAGGTTATCCAGAAGAGGAGAACAGAGAAGCCATAAGTTTGTGATGCCGCCAGGGAAGCTGCTCTCCGAGAAATCAAGGAAAGGATCAAGAAGGCGAAGGATGAAAAGAAAACAAACATAGTCTTGCATTTGGCGTTTTTGTTTCAATTTTTATATCATATTCTTATGTTTTGATTAAAAAAAAGTTAGCAATGACAAACATTATGAACATGCACTTCTGATCTTTTGATTCTATTCTCTCTTTGATTGAGTCACTGATTAGCTCTTAAATTTAGAAAGAATATAGAACTAGCCTAAGAGAGTAAAAGAGATGTGAAACACTAAAACTTATGTCAAATTATCACCATGCTCTTGCTGTGTTATAAAGGCCTTATCATTGGAAATCAAAATTTTATTGAATATGTAATTTTTTCTTTTCCCTATTTGGATTTTAACGGGTAAATTCTATATTTTAACAACAAAAGCAAATGAAAGGAGGTGGGAGAAGATGAAAGATAGATTTCACACAGTCGTTGAATCCTTTAAAATAGTTAATGTGTAAAGTGATTGTTCAGTTGTTTTTTAACTTATCAAGAGTAGAGCAATCTACTTCCAAAATTATGACAACTTCAGTTCAATTTCCCTTTATTTCCTTGAGGCTTGGTTTTGAGTAGTTATGATTCCCCTAGATCAGTTTTTTCCATTCTTTGTTGGTGGTTATGCAACTAATCAATGGCCTAACTTATTGAAGAGCTCACAATCCTACTTTCAAATTCAATAACTTACACAGCATTCTTGATTAACTCTAAAATCTCATTTTTAGGATAATGATATTTTTAAGAAATAGGTCATTAAATAAGTACACTATATAATCAATTACAATATATTTAAATTTTGATATAAAACAAAATTTTAATAAATTTTTATTTCTCAAACATTTTTAACAAACTAACCGCCATTAATGATAATGGTAATCATTCCTTCATCTTTACCAACCATCATAATTACAATGATTATATCCATTCTCATTCCTCACTATATTCATTCCCATTCCTATTCCCATTGCCCTATATGAATCAAGCGCCCCCTAAATTCTTAAAAAAACTAAATAAGAACAAAGTAAATCCTAACTGGTTTCCTCTCTTTGAATCTCTATCCTTCATAAAATAATTGAATCCAAAAAATCTAGGGTTGAACATCAAATAGAGAAACTATACTAGTTTTTAGTTAGAATTGATTTACACAAAACAAATAACTTAGATAAACCCAATAAAAAACAAGAAGATAACAAAAGGCTACATGAAGTGAGAGGCATAGTAGTGGCAACTAGCAAAGGGAGAGACCCTAAGCCGAAAAATCCAACCCATTTGATGGAATAGGTTGAAAATGTTGACAATTTCATACTAAATCCATTTTCACCCATATAGAAGATGAATAATGACACAAAAATTGAAATAAATCCTACAATTTTGTTGAATAACATCAACGTAAACTCTTTCATCTCTCTAATCTACACCTTAACGTCATGGTTCATAATTTTGATTACTCTGTAAATTCCTTTTCAGCTACACTTGTCCTTCTTTTAGCCTCCTTCTTTAGTACGAATATCAAAATTCCTTAACCTTTTAATAACATAGACAACTCTTTCAGGAAATTGCTTATCATATTATTGAAAACATTCATGGTTACTAACTGGGTAATTAGACAAAATCTTCTCCCCAAATTATTATCACTCCATAAAGTTCTTAAAGAAACACTCAAATCACAGAAGCAACCACTTTATTAACATTATTGTAACTAGAATTAATAGATGTTGCAAATTCCATATGTGAAATTATAAGATATTTTCAAAGTAACAAGTTAAATAATAAATTTCAAAGTGATAATTAAAATATCCCTATAAAAAGGAATGTGATAAGAAAACACACAATGAATGCAAGATTTTGATAAAAATAGATATTTTTTAATTATATCAAAGATAGTTCTAAGTGTTATTAAGTTGGGCAAACTATAGTAAACAAAGATATGATATTGACGGTTTTGTAAAACAAAAGCAATAAGCTTGTTATTTAAGGAAACATATTAATATTTAATAACATGAAAAAATAAAGGTCTAGATTATGTACAAATAATAGTACTCAAAACAATAAAAGTATTGATATTTAAATTCCAAGAAATGGGCAATTTTTAGTAAAGGAAAAACTAAAACATCAACAACTTAATTTAGTATCCCATGTTACATTTTGATGCAACTTTGTTTTTAATAGATGATATCCTTAAGCCTCTCTTCTCCCTAACTTTTTAATTCTCTCTTTTTACTTGGACTAATATAAGCATAATGACAAACTCGTTGAATTATCATTTTCAATCATTACACTTTTATTTGTCATCATTTTCTTTAAGAGCATAATGACAAACTCGTTGAATTATCATTTTCAATCATTACACTTTTATTTGTCATCATTTTCTTTAAATTATTAACTATTACTCAATATAATGTGATAAGTTACAATGTTAAACTTGATAGTACAACAAACTTAACTAAGGCCTTTATTGCTATTTGGATCTAAGTTTGTAGCTCCCTTAGTCCAGCAATCATTTATGTTCCAATAGGTAGGTTTGTTCTTTGAAATTTGAAGTTTCAAGCTCCATCAAATAATGAGGTTGTAGGAAATTAGGTTTTGTTCAAACTCTATTTTAGGCAATAAAATCCTATTAAAAGAATGAGTTAGATGGAGCAATCACACACTATAATTGCTTACGATCAATTTCCGTATTAAACTTAATGTTATCTCATATTAGAACTAAACGACAACCAATAGAGACATGCATAAAGAATACACTACAAAAAAATAACAAATTATTGACAGAACATTACCAGTGAAAAACATTCCATAGTAAATTTGAGGGATTTTTTTCTGCGAGGGCCAAAACATCCGTCGGTAAACATAGAGGGAAAATATCCCCGCAAGTTTTCTGACAGAATATAGCAACAGAATAGTAAAGTCTGTCAGAAAAGTAGGCAGCAATGAGTCGCTGGAAAAATAAGCATCTTGAATACCGACAGAACCATAATTTTGTTTGTAAAATGTAGTTTTGTAGGTAACTGTCGAATTGTTCATAAAATAAAATGACGTCGTTTGGTTTTAATCCAAATGATGTCGTTTTATTCACAGACTTAACAAACCCCAAGCTCCCCTTCTCCCTCCCCCCTATTATTTTCTCTCTTCTTCCTACCGTTAACGTCGTCGGTCCTCTTCGCCCAAGCCTCCACCATCAATTTTTACTTCATTTTTGGTCCCTCGTGCATCATTTTCAGGTAATAAAACTATTGGGTGTATTTTTTCTCTAAAAAAATAAGGTGTTAAATGCTTATATATATGACAGTCGGTAGGTGGGTGTGTTTTGTTTGGATTGTTGGTTTATGCATTTTTACATTGACTTGTTGGTTTATTTGTGGTTTGAATGTGTATTTGTTGGTAAATAATGAAAAAATGCAGTTGTTTTGTTATTAGTTAGAGATAATTCGTGTAGCCTATGAATTGGTCGATGAAATGTCTCTTAGAGGCATATCAGTTGAATTAGAATTTAGGGTGGCTCTAATGTTTTTAACTAATGTAATTTATCTTATTTTCTTAACAAATATTAGAACAATATCTGACCTCACTACTACCAAACCTACATCATTTCCTTTTCCACATAACCTTAAGCTTTCTTTGGATAAGGGTTAATAACTTTATTAGTATTCTGAAGGTTATAGAAGGCTCATTGATAGACTACTTTATTTGATAATGACCAAGCCACACATCTCTTATATTGGCTAACACCTCAATTAGTTTCTTTTTACTTTTAAGGACCCTCATATGCAAAATGCCTTTCATGTGCTAAGATATCTCGAAGGCACTATCTCAAGAGGTTTATTTTACCCAGTAAAATAATATCTTAAATTAATTGGCTTCTCTGATGTTGATTGGCTTCATCTTTGATGATATAAAGATCTCTTTCTAGCTATTATATCTCCATGGATCATTCTCTTATTTCTAGGAAAACAAAGAAATAAAATACAATTTCATGGTCCTCCATGGCTTAGTACATAAGCATAGCAACCATAAATTGTGAAATTTTATAGCTCAACTACTTTCTTCAAGATCTACATATTCTTATGTAGCTTATAGGAACCCTGCTTTGTGATAACAAAGCTGCACAATAAACGCCACAAATCCTTGTTATCATGAATGAATAAATTAACTTGATATTGATTGTAATTTCACTAGAAATAAGGTAAAACAAGGTTTTTTATATACTTCCTACATCCCTTTACATTTACAACTTGTATATATAATGACCAAAGCCCTAAATCAAGTGCAACATCAGTTTCAAGTTTGGTCTTATAGAGGCTCTAACTTAAGGGAGATGTGAAATATATAATAACATATTGTAATTAATTTCGTAATTTTTCACATGTACAATTAATCCTAGCTTTTTAGAAATTTGTTTAAGAGACAGTAAGGAGGTTTTATCTGTATATAAGTATGATATAGCTATATTAATTGATGATGGCCTTTATATTCTATCTTTCTCTCTCTCTTTTCATTTCTTCTGCAAATTCTTTTGATTTCTTATATTCCCCAAATTATTTCAACATATGAAACCTAAAAACAAATGGATTAAAAGCAAAACCATAGTAAGAACAAGCATTTCCATCAAATCAAAGCAACCAATGTTATCACTATATAAAGAATAATAGACTAGGGAGAAAGTAAATGTGTTGACAATAATGTAATATAAATAAAACACTAAACTAATACCTAAATCACATAACTAGTAGCATACCCTTAATAAAGCTATAATAACTTTGTAGTAGTGATGGGCTGACGATAGTTAGTGAGTGATGAAAACTTCAACATAGAGTAAGAAATGAGAGGAGTCTGTTCTGAGAGTGACATTAGAGATTTAAAGTGAAATGAGAGTTAAGGATAACTGATATAAGGAAATTAATTTTGCTTACCTTAATAGTTTTTCTCAATTCTTATTTTCTATTGGATATTTATGATATACCATATTGATTAATATATTCCTAAAAACTATTCATACAATTCAAAATGATAATTGAGTATAGTATTAAATATTTTTGTACTCTTTTTATGATAGAAAATTCCTAACTTTGGCTTTACTTACCATGCTTTGATTGTAGGACCAAGCATAACAAATGTAAATGATTAATAGATAGAATGAACTACTTCAACTTTGGCTATGTCTCTTTGATCTCTTATGCTTTCAATATTGAATGTTTAATTAAAGATCAAGGAAACAAATAAATCACTAGAGTAATTAGTTATCAATTCATTCTTTTAAATATATTCATGCACCATTTCTATTTTCCTTATACTTTTAGAAGAGTGCCCTAAACTTTTGATTTTAGATGCACCAAAAGAATAGTATAGACTTTAGTTGATAATAACTATATTTCATATTCTTGTACAAATCAATTATTGATGATTTGGTCAATTATAGTTGGCATAAACTATTAATATGAGAGGGGTTTTTTAATTCCTTTCGAGTTCAAAATTTAATTATAGAAGTAAAATGAAAAAAATTAAACTTTAAATTTGCTATAGTAAAATGAAAAAAATTAAACTTTAAACTTGCTTTATTATATGTTAGATTAGCAAGGTTATATGAAGATATGCTAGAATTAATTATACTTTTACTTGACTAAATCTGATCGAATTAACAAACTTAGGCACATCTCCGTGATATTTAATATGAGTCAACAAAACAATTTAATATTTCAATTGCTAAGTTTTTTATTCTATTCTAGTTAGTTATGTATTAAGTGTTGATGTCATTTAAAGCTCCTAATCTTTTTATAATTTATTCTTATTAAGATACATAGCTTGGATCCATATGGAAACAATAATAGCATGTATCTTTGAAAGCTAGAGGTTGAAGAACCTCATACCATGGCCAATAACTCGTGCAATGTTAAAGACATTGATATTAGAACAATTAGAAAGGACAAAAATACAATCATTACCTAAATTAACACCAAACATAAAGGGATTTAGTTCAATTATGAACTTGAAGTAGAAAAACCAAAAGCTAACTTTACTAAAGGATCGAGAAACTCCATCAAATTTAACTAATGCAATTTATCTTTTTTAACAAATATTAGAATAAATGTATTATATTAAATACCAAATATTCTTTTTTGTAGGCTCTATATTGTGTTGAAGAGCGTCGATCATCCTTCTTCTTTATAGTCTGAAGTTGTTTATGTTGGATCGCTTATGGCCCGGGAATGCATAATGTGCAGCGAAATGGACCATAGGATTTCGGGTCTTGTGCCTAGGTTAACCGAAAATTTCACAACAAAAAGTGTACGAAATTACCTCTTGAAGCGTGTGGATTGGGATTCTTTTCAAATATCTTGACGTTGCAGCTCGCGAATATCCTCTACCGGTATCCACATGAGGATGAACGATCCGGGCAGTGGCTAATGTGTGCTAGCATGTTCTAAAACACTTTAAAGCACCGCACAATTTTCTCTCGGGAAAAAGGAACTAGTGGCTAGGTGGCTAAGGTTTTTCATATGTCTTCTAATGAGATATAAGCCCTCTATTTATAGAGAAGCCCTTATCCCTATTCCTAGTGGGAATAGAACAATCCTATTTTAATAGGAATAAGAATATCATAATCTTAAACCCATTAGGATTATAGAAGTCCAATAAGTTTCGGCCCATATTATATCTCATATAGTAAAAGCCCGATAGCTTAATTCAATCCAACCTAATAAATATATCCAAATATATTTATTCAGTGCCTAATAAATTAGGCCCAAGAGAATAAACCCAAATCACATCACTATTTGTGTGTGACCCTGTAGACTCATTTGATGTTGGCAATGGGCTTGATCACACTTCAAGGCCCATAAGTCATAAGCGGCCTCTAGCAAGACATTATAACTACCCAAATCAAATGAGGATCGGTAATCTGATTTAACCTATAACCATGGTTATAAACTTAGTCCCTTTATAACACGATATTAAGATTAATCACAAGGCATGGTACATGACAACCTTTGATTAATCATAGTTTCTTGATTCCCAAGTTGACTAACTATAACAAATGACATTGATGACTCCTCATCAATTCATTTGAGCACGGCCATGCATTTCTTCAGTCATACTT
>JANIIA010058268.1:0-11018 GCA_027478495.1 Erythroxylum alaternifolium
CATATACAAGGCGACTTGTCAGTATCGTAAAGGCATAAGGCGCCTTACACAATGAACAAGGCGACTTACCCTTACATCGGTAAGAACAAGTTAATGGCATTTTCAAAAAAACTAATTTGTAAATAATAAAACAAAAATTCCAGCACTTCAAAAAATCAAGTGCTAACAGAATTTAATCAAAATAAAAACTGTCATTAACATAAAATAAAAATGGAAAACATTTACCTTCTTTTCTTCGAATCATGGTTGTTCCATCATCAAAATTACAAAAATTTTACATTTAAAAAATAATGAATATAGAAAAATTAAGACAAGGAGGAAATATGGCGATGATAGCCACCCTCCTTGTTATAAACCAACAGAAGAAAACTTACAAGGTAAATTGATATTCTATGGACAACCAAAAAAGCAAACCAAAACATACACAACATATAATTTTATTACATAAAAAAATACAGCATACATAATTTAATATAATTGCCAACCTATGCCACATATAGGAACCAAATCATGCATAACAAAATTGGCTCTGATACCAATTGTTGGATCGAAACCAAAAATATGATTCATTTGGCTAAATTGTAGATTTCAAAAACTTTTTCCGAAATCATAATATAGCGAAAGCAAAAACACCAAATCAACATGCTTTAATCCATACATGATACAGTATAAGGAAAATAAATTAAATAATAAAAAGATTGGAATTTTTACCGACTCCTTACTACAGTTTTGACTCCTCACTGTTGTGTCCTCAACCAATCTGATCTACCACTTGTTCTCCTTGGATGGCTTGTGTATCAAGATCCTTTGGTGGGAAAGGAGAAGAAAAATGGATAGCAAACTTTTTCTATATTTGGCTAGTTCAAAAGAACAACAAAATGAGACATTCTCTTTTTTGATCTTCGGCCAAAAGAGAGAAAAATGGAGAGCTTCTCCTTTCCTATGGCAGAAGGTTTGGAGTCCGTGTGGATTGCCAAAACCAAACGTACACATTCATTTAGAAGAATGTTAAATGAGCTGTATCACTTTGCTATGGCTGTTCGGTTTTTTAGAAAATGAAGAGACAAAATGAAGAGACCAACGATGAGCCAAAATTTATGTTAATGGTGAGCTTAAAAACTGCACCCTCTCATTCACTTTTGAATAAATGAAAGTGGTATCCATTTATGCTTTCAAAACAAGCATGAAAACCATTTAAAAATGAGCATCATGAAATTCATTGGAAAGGGAGAGTGATTGTTTAAAAGCCATCTACGTTAATTTGCATGGCTGCATGTACGTTCATTTTGCATTAAAACTAAATGAAGATGTGTCCAACTGTTGGACATTTGGGAGAGAGTGTAGCCAAGCCAAAAACACGCAGACCCATTTAGTATTTGATCAAAGCTAACTAAAAAATTAGACCTTCCAAAGTCAACGCTTAGATATTATCTTCATTTAAGGTTTTCATGTTTAAGGTGCTTTAAAAATTCACCACCAACACCAATGAATGAGAAGTATAACTGAATTCTACATCATTGTTGAATTCGGTTTTGCTTATCTTTTTTTAATTTTTTAATTCAATTAATCCAATTAATTAAATAAAAAACGAGCCTAATATTAAATGTTCCTTTACGCTTATAATTAACAATTAATTAGTGCAAGCCCAACAATTAATTATAGGCTTAAGACCCGATTTAATTAACTCTTAATTAAATTGTTCCAGTCTTATTGGCCAGAATCCAATTCGTCCAATTCTCTCCAAACTGTCTCATTTTCTTTTCGTTAACCTCCGTTTATTCTTCTTGCTTTCCTTGATAACCTTCTTAAAAGCCAAGTGGGGAATCTAATTGGACTTAAATAATCCAAGCTCCAATAAGCCTAGAATTAATTTAATCTCATTAGAATTAATTCTGACTTATTAACCAAATGTCATTCCACTAAAGACAATCGGTTGAACCCTTGAATTACTTAAATTTTGAGAAACTGTGTTTTAAAATTATTAATTTGATGTTCAATCGCAAACTCTATTATGAACCATATTATAGCCATCCACACAATAAAGGGCAAAAATACTGTTATACCCTTATGTTGATTTTTACTTCTAGATCTCCCATTTTACTCTACATGGTGATTAATATACAAAATCTAATCTTATTATTAAGACCTGATGGGTAGCTAGTCCATCAAACTACTAGTGCTAGTTTAATTACCAATCTCCGTAAAACATTTAGAAGTGATGATATCGCTATTAACTCTTTATTATAGTGAATGTTCCCTGATCCATGTTTCAATTAATAATTCCAACATACAGACATTAGATTGATAACCTGTAAAAATCCATTCCGATCAATCAAAAATTACAATGAAAAATACATGAGTTCACCATTCATCAAGATTGTGATTCTTAATAAATGAATACTAAAGTGTATGTTTTAAGATTAAAGTAATGGCCTACTTTATTCTATAAAACATACATGATTCCAAATTCATTTAATATTGCCATTATAGATAGTCAACTACTATCATGATTTGAAACTCATCATTTCCTTGAAGTAAACTTCTTTACTTACTTGGAGGTAAATCACAACACTACAATCTAAACTATAATCAAGCGACCAACTTGATTATTCGACTGTGAATTAGGTAATTTAGATTCTAATAACATACATGTTTCCTATACATCTACTTGTATACATATATTACTTACAAAAGAACCTTGGTGCCTTATAACTAGTTATATTATGCTCATACAAATAAAACCAAACTCTTTTGTTTTATTAATAATAAATGTTTTCATTACAATATTGTAACTAGAAGAAAATTAAGTTATATGTAAATACACTTACGTTCTAAGGCACTATATTTACATAACCCTAACAATGTACATGTAGCATACATGACTCGGTTATGCATGTGTAAGTTCCAAATCATTATTTCATACAGTAAAAGTCAACTTTTGTACTCCAAGTGCAAAGTTATCCAAAAATGTAGTTTCAAAAAATAAAACATTGTCCTTTGCACTTCAAGAGTAGGTTTGTTGAAAACGATATCATTCCTCAAAATATGAAATAAAAACATCATTTTCACTCCAAGTGCAATGAGTTATTCAAAACAATGGCATTTATTAATACATAAGTATACTAGTAACTATTTGAGATTCAATTCTACTATGCATTACCTAGGTTCAAAATTCACATACAAGTCATCATGCATGTCTTGGGATGTCCTAACCTTATTTGAGACATATGTTTTCCCCAACTCACCACAAAAGAAAGTGTACACTCCTTTGACTTCAACAATCTTCGGTACGAGCTCTTTGATCCATAACTCCCGAGCCTTTATACAACAATATTCAATGTATATACTACTCAAACATGTATCTCATATTTATACATCATCAAATAAGTTTATAAAACACAGTATCACTATTTTTAAGCTATAAGATTCGGCCATTAAGCTTCTCACATGAATACTTCCCTTATTATTCGCATACGCTTTCTTTTGCATTTTCTAAGGCATTTAGTGTCTTTAATCCAATACTTGCACATTTCAAAGCATAATTAAGTAAATTTTTATCCAAGCGCATTAAGTCACCACTCATCAGTCTTTGTAAAAATTCAAGTTTACTCTAAGTAAACACAAAAACCTCTTTCCAATGCACACCATTACAATCCTTAAACCCTAAGCCAAGTTCACCTAGGCATTTTATCAAACACCTAATGTTCATAGCTTTTAAGTCATATTTTCAAGACGTTATCGTAGTAATTCATGCTCTTATCTTATTATATAAAAAGCACTTCCAAAAAACAACACGTTTCACCACTCCATCAAATCCAATTCCTTTCATTTAAACCATCAATTTCGAAAGATATTCAAAATTTTACAAACTTTCACCAAAGAGAGAGTATCTCGGTTTTGGCTTAAGGAGACTTCTCCATGACTCATTTCATTCATCTAAACCATATTTCACGCATATTCAAGAATGGAGAACAACATATCTTAACACTAAACTCAAAATTATAATGTAGAGAGAGATGAGACAAAATCTTACTAAACTTTCCTTTGATGATATCTTAAAACTCTTTGAGAATTTCTCAAATCTAATGATAGATTTGAGTTCCTTGATCCCAAATTAACTTTGAACTCCTTGGTTTGTTGGAGAATCAAAAAAAGGTGGAAATTGGGTGATGGCCAAAAATGCTCTTTTTCTCCTTTCTTCTCCTTTCTTTTAATTAAAATAAAGTGTTTTAATGCTAAATAGTGGGGTGCACGGCCATACATAAGGAAAAAGGTTCTAGAATATTGACCCTTCTTTAATCAAGAATGGTGAATTTCCCTTTTTGCCCTTAGCTTATGTGAAATTACCATTATACCCTTCAAACATTTCCTAAATTAGCAATTAAGCCTATATGTACGTCAACTTTTCCAATTAAGCTTTCTAAGTGTCCAGTAAGTCTATAAATCATGTATAATCACCTCTAAGGCATTAGAACACATTTAACTCGGCCACCATGGCCATATCCATCCAATGGACTCAGTTTTACACACTAAGAAGCTTATGTGCAGAAATCTCCAAGATTTCGCATACTGATGAACTCTAGGATCATACAAAGGCTATAACATTATATATCACTGGCATATAAACCAAAAGGATTCAAATACATTTTTGAACTCATATACAACCATGTTCATATTAATATACAATAGTATCTCCAAGTATAAATCAATACAAAAAGGCTCAAAAATTTTGACATTACAAGTCCTCCCCCCTCAAAAGAGTTTCGTCCTAAAAAATCCTAAGTCGAAGATACAAATAAGTAGGGGTAATGACGTCCCATAGCATCCTTAGGCCCCAATTTCGTCTCCTCGACCCTGTCGCTCTTCCAATGAACTTTGACTGTGGGAACTTCCTTACTGCGCAACCTTTTTATCTGTCGGTCCAAAATCTGGACTGGTTTCACCTTAAAACTCAAGTCTTCTCTCAGCTTCACTAGAGATGTCTCCAAAACATGAGATGGGTCCGGTATATACTTTTTAAGCATCAAGACATAGAAAACATCATGGATCCTATCCAAATTCGATGGCAATTCTAGCCGACATGCCATAGTGCAGATGCACTCCAAGTTATAGAAAGGTCTGGTATATCTATGGTTCAGCTTCCCTTGGCTCTGAAATTAGATAATACCTTTCCATGGTGATATTCAAAGGAAAATGATATCATTAACTGCAAATTCTAGTGGTCATTGCCTTTTATCCACATAACTTTTTCACAATCTTGGGTAGCTTTCATTTTCTCCTGAATGACTTTTACTTTCTAAGTGGTAATTTCTATCAATTCGACTCCTTCGACTTTGGCTGTACCAACCTCATCCTAACATAGAGGTGTCTTGCACTTTCTCCCATAAAGTGCTTCATATAGTAGCATACTGATACTTGTCTAACAACTATTGTTATAAGCAAATTCTATCAAAGGCAAGTGCTGGTCCTAGCTCCCTTGAAACTCCATTACATATGCTCTTGGCATGTCCTCCAGTATTCAAATGGTCCTCTCTGACTGACTATCATTCTGGGGGTGGAAGGCAGTATTGAACTTTAGTTTAGTCCCTAAAGATTTCTAGAATTTCTTCCGAAATCAGGAGGTAAATCTTAGATCCCTATCTGATAATATAGAAATTGGCACCTTATGCAGCTTCATAATCTCATTGATATACAGCTTTGCTAACCTCTCCTACGAGTATGTTGTGTGGATAGGCAGAAAATTAGTAGACTTCATCAATCTATCCACTATAACCTAAATAGCATCTTGACCATTTGATGTATAAGGTAGTCAAACTATAAAATCCATTGTCACGTGCTCCCACTTCCATTTCAGAATAGGCAAAGACTGTAACATACTTACTAGCTTCTGAGCTCTGCCTTTATCTATTGATAGGGAAGGTATCTGGCCATAAATTTGGCTATCTCTCTCTTCATCCCTGGCCACCAATAGCTCTCTCTAAGAGTTTGATACATCTTGGTGCTACCCAGATGCATAGCATAAGCTAAACTATGAGCCTCTTCTAAGATAGCTCGCCTTAGGCCTTGGTCATATGGCCCACAGACTCTGTCTCTAAAGACTAATAACCTGTCTTCTCTCAGTCGAAACCCCTCATCCTCTTTGAATGGTAATTTCTTTCGAATCACCTTTAACTCGAGATTGTAGACCTGTGATCTCCTGATCTCATTAAATAGTGTTGGCCATATTTCAAACTATGCTAGCAGTGTTCTGTCATCCTCAGCCACTAAGAGTCCAACCCCAAGGCTCCGTATACTCATCAAATGAGTCATATAAGGATTTTTCGTAATAGTTATTACCAAATAGGACTTACGACTCAGTACATTGACTACCATATTTTCTTTTTCTGGGTGATAACCAATCACTAAGTCATAATGCTTAATTAACTCCAACCATCTTCTTTTTTTTTAGGTTTAGCTCCTTCTGTGTCATTAGGTACTTCAAACTACCGTGGTAGATGTATATACGGCAAGTCTTCATATAAAGATAATGTCTCCAAATCTTGAGTGCAAACACCATTGCTATAAGCTCCAAATCATACGTAAGATAATTTAGCTCATGTTTCTTCAACTGTCTAGAAGCATATGCAATCACTCGCCTGACCTGTATAAGTACACAGCCAAGTCCCTAACGAATGGCATCACTGTATACCTCATACCCAACCCCCTGGGTAGGTAGAGCAAGCATTAGTGTATAAGTCAATCGTCTCTTCATTTCCTAAAAACTTGTCTCGCATTTGTCATCCCACTAAAACTTTACCCCCTTCTGGGTAAGCCTCGACAAAGGGACCGCAACTACTGAGAAACCGTCAACAAATCTCCGATAATAACTAACTAACCCTAGAAAGCTACGGACTTCTTTCACATTCTTGGGCTATCCCTACTCAAGTATAGCTTCCAATTTTTTTTAGTCCACAAAAATACCTTCTTCTGATACCACACGCCCAAAGGATCCTATCTCCTTTAGCCAAAATTCATACTTTGAAAACTTCGTGTACATCTGTCTTACACGAAGTATCTACAGCATAATCCGGAGATGTCTAGCATGATCCTACCCGTCCTCAGAGTAAATTAGAAGGTCATCAATGAAGACTATAACAAAATGATCTAAATAAAGATGGAACACCCAGTTTATGAGATCTATAAATGCTGCATTTGCATTTATCAATTTGTACGACATCACCAATATTTCATAGCATCCATACCTCATTTGGAAAGCAATCTTGTGCACATCGCTTTCATTAATCTTCAACCGATGGCACCCAAACCTTATATCTATCTTTAAGAATACAGTAGCTCCTCTCAGGTGATCAAACAAGTCATCGACCCTAAGGAGTGGATATTTATTCTTGCTGGTAATGCTATTTAACTACTGATAATCAACATATAAGTGGAGGCTCCCATCCTTCTACTTGATAAACAATACCGGTGCTCCCTATAGTGAATCACTTGGTCTGATGAAGCCCTTATCCAATAACTCCTACAATTGAACCTTCAGCTCTTTCAATTTTATTGGTGCCATGTGATATGGTGGTATAGATATCGGTGTTGTCCTTGAGACTAAGTCAATGGTAAAATCAAACTCCCGATTAGGTGGCAATCTAGGTAACTCCTCTGATAAGACATCGGGGAACTCACATGCACTAGGAACATCTCTAAGTTTAACCTTTTATGCCGAAGTGTCAATCATATGTGCGAGGTATGCCTGCCATCCCCGACAAATCAACCTTTTAGCCTTGACCACCGATATCAAACAACTTGGGAGCATCTATCAGTCACCAATAAATTTAATCGGGACTCCACCCTGAGTGTCAAACTCCACCTCTTTCTTAAAAGAATCAACCCTGGCATGATACCTCTCTAACCAGTCAATCCCCAATATCACCTCAAAATCTTGGAGATCGAGGGGAATAAGATCTACCTCTAACACAGCATCACCAACCTTTATCTCACAGGCTGTATATGTTTTATCATAAGTCACTTGCTCTCTAAGAGGAGTGACGATAATGAGAGGGGGATCTAACGGCTTTAGGGGATGACAAATGTCCTCAGTGAAAGTCATACTGACAAAGGACTTTTGTGCGCTAATGTTGATCAAAACTTTAGCGTCTCTACTGAGAACAAAACTTTAGCATCTCTACTGAGAACACACATAACACCTTATAACACTATGTGTTAGTAGCTCATACTATTTACCAGTTTACCAGTACTACATAGAACATACATCACATGATAACAATACAACAACGTAAAAATATTCATCCTAAAAATACCTGTAATTGTGTCCGAATTGGCTCAAACGTTCTCCTCCGTCATTGTATAAACTCATGCTTTAGCTCACAAATTAGAGCGTTGCCAACCTGCTGGAGGAATACTATTGCTCACACTAATCCTTTGTGCAGATCTAGAAGATTGAACACCTACTTTTGTAGTCTCCCCTTAGTGTCTCATTAGTTGTGTCAAGCTATACCCCTCTCGAGATGAAGTCAAAGCCAACTGTGGGCAATCTCTCCTCAAGTGCCCTGTCTCTTCATTTAGAAGATACTTTCTCAGCTCCGTACATTTACTTAAATGTACCTTTCTACAGTTTCTACACAGTTTGGACTAAGATGGTCGAGATTAAGAAGTTGAGCTGGTAGTAAAAGCAGTGCTCTGACCTCCTAATCGTGATGATCGTAAACTGACAGCTGATGATATAGCACTTCCAGTACTACCTAGAGCTGAACTACCACAACTCCTCTTAGGCTGTTGACTAAAGGGATCTCCTCCCTTCCTTTTCCAGTTCTTTTCCTCCCACTGTCTCCCACGCTCATTCACTAACCTCTCAGCTCCCTTAGCTGACTGGATCATCTCCTTGAATGTGGTGGTAAGGTAACCGTCATCCTATTCTACATCATCAAATGCAATCCAGTTTCAAACCAAACACATAGACTTTCTTCATCTGCCACGTATTCTGGAACCTAGGTGGAAGACTCTCTCAACTCTGTCTCAAACTCGTGTACTGACCTATTCCCCTGTGTTAGTGCAAAGAAGACAGCCTTCTTCTGATCTCCATTAAATTTGGTATAATAATGTTCGTTGATTTCGTTGATAAAATCTACCAACGTATTTTGATTATGGTAGCATCCTTGGACATTTTCCCACCAGACTCTAACATCAGCCTCTAGTAACTTGACAACTACCTTCAGCTTCGTCTCCTCAAAAACCCCATATTGTGGAATGTCTCTACAGTCTGTCTCATCTAAGTTTTGACTTCGGTAACATCACCGCGTCTATCAAAAGTACCTTACCCAAGGTTCCTTACCTCCCTAATATAACCCAAGATTTCAAGCATTGGATATTGCTCTGGTGTAGGATTAAGTACCACTACTGGCTGCTACGATGGCAGTACTTGCAGTGGCATCTGTGATGCTCCAGCCCCAGGCTGTTATTGCATAGTGTACTGTACCCACCATGTCATCACCTGCTGCAGAGCCTCCCTCGACACTGGTGTCAAACTCGACTACGCTACCACCGACAGTGCTTCATTATGAGGCTGCCTATGAGCTAAAGAGCTAGCAACCATAGGTTCTGCGACTACTTTAGTGTTGTGTTCCTCTGGCTTGGGTCACAAAGGTCCAGCCTTGTGACGACTTCCCCTTCCTCGTCCAACCATGCTATCACTATAAAATTAAAGAAAGAAAAATCGTTATTTAATAAAATAGATCAAACTAAGCCTTGCTTATCCTATGTCCCTTACACCCTAAGGAATATCGACAAGTACTCTCACCGAGGGCAAAATCATCTTATCGTTAAAGATGTCAACTTAACGATATGGGACTCATCTTCTAAATCAAAACTATTAACACCCAGACTAAACTCCTACGACTCATGAACCTTTTGAAAATGGTAATAATACTTTTGAAAACATAAAAAAATATCTCTAATACTAATTTAATTGTCACGACTCGGAACGACATCGGACACATGACAGCCGTCGCATACCCGGGCTAAGGATACTCATGGTACCCTTAACCTGACTATACAAGGCTAACTAATCATCTTTAAAAAACATTTGAACAACACAACAATTGTATTTTGAAAATCCCAAAACTCAATTAAAACACATGTAAATTAGTTTTAAACATAATTTTATATTCACATCAAAACTTTACTTCAACTACTAGACTTTTAAGTCCACTCAAAAGCAATCTCAACGATAATATAAAAGGTTCATACATAGGGTCATTTACAAACAGTAAGATAGTCAAGAGTTAATTTACAAAATTATAAAGCATATCAACATAATCATGAGCCACTATACAACAAAAGTGCAAAACAGAGGCTACCTACATGTGGTAATGCCTCGAAAATGTTAAAAGACTGGACGAACCACTCAAAGCTTGAAACTCACAAAATTATCCTGCATGGTTAGGAAGTAGGGGGTGACTACACTATGTACTCAGTGAGTAGGAAAAAAATATGTCATTAACAGTATCTGGAACACATCAAGATGGTCAAAATAACCTAAGGATGGTTTTACACGTCTAACATGAATATAACCACCCATGAATTGAACATATATGATATAGAAACATATAAGCCTAGTCTATGACTTATCCCATACTAGTTAGGAACCACATAGACCTAACCTATTAATCACTCATTCAATGAACATAAGTCCTAGTTCCAATACACAAGAGCAGAAAAGCATCACATGTAAAATCAAATCTCACCAGGAATCTAAATCTTAGATTAGGCCAAAATAGTTATGTGTGTTGCCACTAGTCGGACAAATTAGTGTGCACACCTACCAATTCTCAGTGATGGCTAGACTTTCATCTGTGGTGAGTCCAGACTATGGTCGATAAGAGCGTCATGACCTAGGTGATGACCTTGTTGGTGACCAAACCTCCACGTGTGCAATTGTTAAGTCAAGGAGACTTCACTCCTTCTATTGATTTTGATGAAAGTCAAATAATAATAATAATAGAAGAATGTGT
>JANIIA010058296.1:0-11017 GCA_027478495.1 Erythroxylum alaternifolium
AGCGTGATTCCTCGGGCGAATTGTACCAATCCCATTTATGGTGCAGGAATTGTCATTTGCTATGTAGATAACTCCACCTTTTAGCTTTCAAAATCAAAGAACTAATCTCAATTGGGACATATATAATGGCTACAACCTGAATCTAGCAACCATGGACTAAAAGGCCTTATTAAGGATATAACAACCAATGAAAGATTTGAGTCTTCATTATCACACTTAGCAACATTCTAGTCTGCAATAACCTTTCTCTTATTAGGTTTGCCTTTATTCTTCAGCTTTGGACAATCCTTTTTCCATTGTCTAATCTCTAGATAAAAGGCACATTCGTCCTTATTTAGTATAGATTTTGATCTCCCTTTCTTTCCCTTCTTTAGAATTTGCAAATGACCTCTAACTACCAATGCTTCTGCTTCTCCAAATGTGCTTCCTTCTTGTCTTTCTTCCTCAACTCATAACTGTACAAGGCAGCACAAACTTCACTCAGAGAAACCTTAACTTTTTTATGGAGTAGAGTAGTTTCAAGGAACTCAAACTCTTTAGGAAGAGATCCTAATAAAATCAAAGCCAGATTTTCATCTTCAAACATCACATCCATATTCATTACATTAGCTACCAACTGATTAAATTTGGTGATGTGATCATTCATAGAGGTGCCAGGAACATACGTGAAGCGAAACATTCTTTTCTTCATGTAAACTTTGTTTTTACTACTTTTCTTACAAAATGTTTCCTCCAATGCTTTCCACAATTTACTTACAAAGGTTTCCTTATAGAATGGATATCTTTATTCTCTAGACAGACACGATCGAATTGTACCACATGCCAGATGATTGGTATTCTCCCATTCTTTCTTGTCCATCTATTCTAGTTTCTCTTCTTCAATGGCAATATCTAGACCTTGTTGAAAAAGAACGTCTATAACTTCACTTGTCACATGCCGAAATGACCTATTCTATAAAAAATCTCCATTAATAATCTTGCATTTGTTACAACAGTCCTTGCTAGAATGAACAAGATAGAAGCTGTCGACGTGGTTAGTGCGGTTGTATCTTTGATTTCTACCATCTCTTCTTCAACTTCTATTTAATAACCTTCAATGCGGAATGCCAATAACCTAAGGAAAATGTTTTCTAGTGTAGAAGATCAGACCAAGTTGTAACCACAGAGCATACTGAGAAAACCTTGGCTCTGATACCAAGTTTTAGAATTCAGACTGTTTTCCATGAATAATACTTTCACCTTATTGCACAAGTGAATAGTGAGTGAATGATTGCACTACTAATTATACTAGGTCAATTTTTTAGGAGTCAGTGTAACACATTGGTCAACTTAAATACCCCTCCTTAGAATTTTCCTAGACATGTAATTAATAGCACAATATGTCACTATAACTATACCCAAAAATAACTATTAATAGACAATAATAAATAGAACATCCAAAATAAGAACACGAAAGATTTACGAGGTTCAGACTTGCCTACTCCTCAGTCACCACCAAAATACTCTACAATTTTGAAGAGAAGAATTACAAATAAGGGAGAAACAAACAAAATCTTATAAGGGAAGACTTGTTTATTTTGGGATTATTAAACAAAGGTAAAGGAACCCTCTTTTTATAACTTAAGGATACTCTCCCATCTTCACAATTTTTCAATATGGGATATCAAATATGTCATTAAGACAACACCCTTTTGATCAACTTCATTTATATTGTTCACTTGAAGTTGTAGCTGAACATATATATCACCAACAATACTAGAACAACTGTTGGAGGTTCAAATGTAGTTAATATAGGTTCTAATCTAGACTTTGTTGCCATCTAAAATGCAAATTCATCTACTATAGTAGTTATTCCCTTTGTAAGATCATTTGTTGATATTTCAAAATTTGAAATATCGGATGGCAATAATTTCAAAAGATTACAAGAGAAGATTTTCTCAATTTTGGATATGGAAGGGGTAGTATTTGGCTTGATAGGACCAAACCCTGTTGCTCAAATTTTATATGGAAAAAAACTTAAACATTGGATTCATGCCAATAAGGTTTGTCTATTCACAATTATACATACCTTATCTAATAAATTGTTTGATGTTTGTTGTCCTTACAAAGAAGCAAAGGAGATATGGGAATCCGTGATTGTTAAGTGCACAATTGAAGATGCGAGAAAGAAAAAGTTCACAATTGCCAAATTTTATCGTTGAGAGATGACAAGGGACAAAGACATCAAATCTTAAATTAACGAATACCATGATCTTTTGGAGGATCTCAAAGCTAAAAGCATAAATTTATAAGAAGAATGTTTTGGGAGCCTATTAATTTAAAAGTTGCCTTGGTCTTAGCATGACTACAAATAACAACTAAAGCATAAACACTGACAGTTGTCACTACCGGATCTTATTATGCACCTAATTATTAACGAAACAAATCGTAAGGAGTTTAAGGAAGCCAAAGAAAAGGAGACATCTTTGAAAGTTAACTTGTCATAAAGTAATTCGAATTCCTAAAATAGCAAAAATCATGTAAATAAAAATAAGAATAATAGCCTTAGATCTATTTTCAAGCCTAAAGTGAATAATCCTAACTTCAAAAAGAAAGGCTCTTGCTTTGTTTATGGAAAGCTAGGTCATTATGTACCTCAATGTAGGAAATTAGTGAGAAATGACAATCATGTTAAACTAAATATGAATTTGATTGAAGATGACAACAAAATAATAGCTTTTGTTATTTCTCAAGTTAATGTTATGGCTAATGTGAATGATTAGGTGGTAGAATTTGGTGCTAAAAGGCATATATATGCAAATTAAAATTCTTTTGCCATATATACTCCATAAAGGAAGGAGAAGAAGCAGTTTATCTTGGAGACTCTCAAACTACAACAGTTCATTGGTAAGGACAAAGTCCTTCTAAAACTCACATCTGGCAAGACCTTGAAGTTGAATGATGTACTTCATGTACCAACTATTAGAGTTAATATAATTTTTGTATACTTATTGGAAAAAGTTAAGGCTAGAGTCTCGTTTGAATATGATAAGTTTGTTGTGAAAAAATGATATATTTATGGGGAAAGATTACTTTAATCAAAGATTGTATGTATTGAGTGTTTTTTAGGTTATTAATGAAAATAATGCATGCTCTTTTGCTTACTTGATTGATTCTTTTGATTTATAGCATGCTAGATTAAGTTATGTTAAATTTTCTTATCTCAAGGATATGTAATCTCTTAGCCTTATTTATGCTAATGTTAATGCTTGTATGGATAAATGTGGTACATGTGCTTAAACAAAAATAACTAAGAAATCTCGTGCATATGTTAATAGAGAATCTGAATTATTAAGTTTAATTCATACTAATCTTGGTGATCTAAAACAAACTTTATCTAGAGGTGGTAAGAAATATTACATTAACATTTTTAGATGATTTTTCTAGATATACTAAAATGTATTTATTAAGAAATAAAGATGAGATTTTAAATATGTTTTTATTATATAAAGTTGAGGAAGAAACTAATAAAATAAGGACATAAAAAGGGTTCAATTAGATAAAGGAGGTGAATATTTTTTATAACTATTATGAAAGGGAAAGAATAATCTATGAAATATTCCCCCTCATTTTCTTAAATCAAATGGTGTAACAGAAAGGAAAAATAAAACTTTAAAAGAAATGATGACTGCTTTGCTTGTTAGTTATTTTACTTCTAATAATCTACAAGGTGACTATTTTGTTCGAATGTTATTTACAAAATAGAATTACTTACAAGAGAACTGGTAAGACATCATATGAGTTATAAAGAGGTTATCCTCCTAATTTCGAAATATTTAAAAGTTGGGGGTATCTTACTAAGGTGATGTTGCCTGATCTTAAGAAAAGGAAAATAGGCTCAAAAACTTCTGATTGTATGTTTATTAGCTATGTTAATAATAGTGTTGCTTATCAATTTCATTTTTAAAAAAGTAATATCCTTGATAGCAAGACTATCATTGACACAAAGAGCGCAAAATTTTTTGAACACATTTTCCACTTTTTGAGAAAACTTCTCATGTTCCTACTATTAATATTGATTATGAAAACTCTGATGAGTCGTTGAGAAGCAAAAGACCAAGAAAGGAATGATATTTCAAAAATGATTTTTACACTTATCTTGTTAAAAATGATCCTTTTTCATTTTCCAATACAATTTCTTCTTTTGACTCACCTTTTAGGAATGAAGTCACTAAAAATGAGATTGAATCTATTTTACAAAACAAAACTTAGGATTTGGTAGATTTACCACAAGTGTTAAACCTATTGGTTGTAAATGAATTTTTAAAAGGAAATTTAAACTTGGTGGTTCTAGTGATAAATACAAAGTTTGTTTGGTTACTAAATGTTTTACTTAAAAACATAACATTGATTATTTTGATACTTAGGAACTTGTAATTAGAATTTCAGTAATTTATATTTTGATTACTTTAGCTTCTATCCATAAGTTATTTATTCACCAAATGGATATCAAAAATGCATTTTAAAATGATGATTTAAATGAGGAAATTTACATGGTACAACATGAAGATTGCATTTTACATGGGTTTAAAAACAAAGTTTGTAGATTACGAAAATCTTTGTATGATCTTAAACAAACTCCTAAGCAATGACACGAAAAATTTGATCAAGTTCTATTAAGTGAAGGTTTTTTTTATATTAAAGTGGATAAATGTGTATCCTAAAGTTATTGATGGAAAATGTGTAATCATCAATTTATATATTGATGACTTGCTTATTTTTGGTACTAGTATTAATGTTGTATATGGTACTGAAAACTTCTTAGTTTTACATTTAGGTATGAAAGATATGGATAAAGCAAGTATTATCTTGTTTGTTAAAATCATGAGGAACAAATCTGGTATAATGTTTTCATAAGAACTTTATGTTGAGAAACTTCTTAAGAAGTTCAATTATTTTGATGCGAGACTAATTTGTACTCCTTATGATGTAATACTCATTTGATTAAAAACCAAAGTGATTATATGTCTCAGTTTGAGCATGCTTAGATTATTATGAGTCTAACGCATTTAATGAACTACAAACAATCTGATATAGCTTATGTTGTAGGCAGACTAAGTATACTCATAATCCCATCTGTGATCATTCGGTTGCTTTAGTTAGACCAACGAAATATTTGAGAGGTATCATGAATTATGGTGTTTTGTATAGTGTATTTCTTGTGATGTTACTACAACGTTGCTAACTGGATCTTTGATTCAAATGAGATAAAATCTACTAATGGATATGTATTTACTCTTGATGGAGGTGTTATAACTTAAAAGCCAATCAAACATACTATTATTGCTAAGTTAACAAATGGAATCATAATTTGTGGCCCTAATGTTGGCTAAAAATATGGCAGAATGGTTAAGAAACTTATTAGAAAATATTCCTTTAGGAATAAAACCAACACCTTTCATGTGTATGCATTGTAAAAACATAAAAATTTTAATGAAAAATAGACACATTCGTTTAATATATGAAGTGTTAAAGCAGCTACTTAAAGATGGAGTTATATCCACTGATTATGTAAGGTCATAAGTGAAATTGACTAATCCTATGACTAAGCCATTGGGAAAGAAAAAAATATTTGAAACATCAAAGGGAATGGGACTAAAGCCAATTTAAGATATCAACAATGAAGGTAACCCAACTTATGTGAATGGTGATCCCATAAATTAGGTTCATACAGGTAATAACAAAGTCATTGGTTGATTTTGAAAGGCATTATCGAATATTTATGTCCCTCATATGATATGTGATTAGTGCTAAATTGCAACTTAAATGAGGATGAGCTGAGCTCTTAATGAACCCCATATCCTTTATGGGTGCTATATTTGGCTAGCTATAGTATACACTTAATGGAATCACCTATACAAAGGTGGAATGGAGCCATTCCTATAAGAATTTGGCTAATCTCTAAAGCACCCATGAATAGTTAGGAGCACGCATGGCCTACTGGCACAAACACACAATGAATAGTAGATATGGTGAGGGTGTAATATGACTAATAAGAACTACAATTTACAATATAGGATTTCGGTTCATAGGAACTTAAAGTTTCACGATAGTTTTATGCGTTGCGACATATTAGGTTCATTCTCTAGTTCATAGTCCATAGGATACCAAATTTGAGTTATTGCAGACTAATTTTTAATCTAACAATACTTAATTATTCTTTTATATGTATTCTTTTGAAATAAGTAGGGGATTGTTGTGAAGTTAGTTTGTTACTTCAAAAGTATATCTTATTTAGATAAACCTACGTTTTACTTATTTTAAACTTAGTTATACTTATCCAAAAAACAAGTGTTTAATATTAACTTAAATTCTATCTTAACGTTAAAAATTTATTTTTTATCTTTTCAATTTTAGTGTGCAGACCTTCATGATTGTTGAATATAAGTAATATGTTAAAGAGAGAGAAATTAGAAAGAGAGGAATAACTAGAAAATCCAAAAGAAACTAAGGAGAGGAGAGATATGAAAACTTGAAATTAGGCTTTCATAGATATGGAAATTAATAATTCTACTTCAATTTAGTTGATTAGGATTTTTATACAATTATTAATAATTAATATTCAGTTATTCACAATCAATTAATATACAAAATAATTAAATTAATTAAAAACTATAATTAAAAATTTAAAATAAGCTATACGAGCCCTATTATGCTACATGTCATACATGTGGCAATAAGGCCTACTTACTGATTAAAAATATCAAAAAGACTTTACTTTGTTTAATTTTGAGATAATAGATTAAATAGTGCCTAAACTTCTAAAAATATTTTCAATTTAGTGTCAAACTTTTGAAATTTTTCAATTTTGTGACTAATCTTTTAAAACTTGTATAAATCAGGTTAAAAGATTATCTTTGCTGATGTGACATGTCTATTAAATGCTACGTAGTTTTTTATCTATTATCCATGTCAGCAAAAATAACATTTTGACCTAATTAATATGAATTTTGAAAGGTTGTTTACTGAGTTAAAAATTTTAGAAAGTTTTGCACAAATTAAAGAATCCAAAAATAGACACTTTTAAATTTGTTATCTATTTAATTTTTTTGTCTATTTTAAAAATATTAAAGTTGAAATTGAATGCTCTAAAGCATTAAAGTTCAAGTTTTATTATGATGAAAATAATAAATTTCAAAATGCACTTTTTCGCCTAAAATGAAACTATAGGATATATTTTTTTACCTTTAAGATTTAGTTGAGAATGTGTAAAACTTGACTCTATTAGGATACCTACGTAAAACTTGAACAACATATGGCTAATATCTTAATAAACAAGGACATGCATAAGAAGAAAGAAAGCAGAAAGTTTGGATGATAAGTTAGAATAAGATCTAATATTAGGCTAATTAATTATTTTTAAGTCCAATTAATAATTAAACAACTAAATGATCTTAACTGTTCACTCTGTTATATGATAGATTTACTACATTAAAAAAATATTGGTTCTTTTCCTACCTATTAGGATTTACACTTAACATATGCATAATAATTCACCAAAAGGCGTTTGTAAATAAGAAGGGACAAGTGAGATAAATCAATTTATTTCAAGAGTTTCTGACATGTCAATTTTATCAAAAATTTCATGTATTAGATGTTTTATATAATAAAAACTATGAATTCAAGATTATGTGATTAATATTTTGCCTATATAAAGTTATAAGTGGTATCAAAGCAATATTTTTGAACATATAATTTTTTAATTTATGTTCATAAAAATTTTTCTTTATCCCTCTCACCTTAAGCCTTCGTATATAGGCAAACACATCTACCCTTATACAACAATAACCATTCAAGAGTTTCCTCTTTGTTCCAACTATAAAGTTTACATACAAAGGGAAACCTAGGCCTTTATGAACATAATCTTATTTTGTTGAAGATCTTTTATCTAGTTTTTAGGATTTTAATGTTTATTCCTTTAGGTCCTTAGTGAGTTTTCATAGTTTTTTTAATGGGTCACT
Organism: Erythroxylum alaternifolium; assembly: GCA_027478495.1. Lineage (NCBI taxonomy): Eukaryota > Viridiplantae > Streptophyta > Magnoliopsida > Malpighiales > Erythroxylaceae > Erythroxylum > Erythroxylum alaternifolium. The sequence goes on from JANIIA010058296.1 coordinate 8,001, forward strand.
ATTGCTGACTTCTTATATATCTAATTTACTATTTAACCATTAAAGATGTATTTTTCATATTTGATGGTTATCTAACAAAAAATGATTACTAGTTATGTGTTTAGATTTATAGGATAAGAGTTTTGTGATTTGTCCTTAATTGTTTTAAGGGTTTGTTTGTTTTATATGATTTCTTTAAAGAGAAAAGAAACAAAGAAATGGTTGTTACTATAAATTAAAATAAAATAAAGAGAAAAATATCTAGGAATTTATGCAATAGAATGTTAGATCTTTAGGATAATATTTTAATTACATATCTCAAACTTCCAGATTATTATTTTATAAATGCATAATATTAAAATAAAATCTATTATTTATGCATAAATTTGTATTAATTGTTTTTTAGTCACTATAATGGTAAAACTATGATGATGACATGCTTGAATAAATAAAGTGTTAATTATCCATATTGGTTAATGGAATGCTACGAGTAAAGTGACTGATTGTTGATTATTATTATATATCATTGTGATTCACCCAAAGGTTAGTTAACTTATTGTGCGAGAGAGGATGTATGCATTTAATTAGGAACATTTATTTTCTTGTAATTAGTTGTTAATGACATTTAAGTTGTGATAGTGTGTATTGCAATATCCACCTAAATGGAAACTATAGTAAAATTTTAATTATTTATTTTAGATCTATAAGTGAAATTGTATATAATATAAGCATTTAAGAATAACTTTTGAAGTTGTTTCTCTTAATTCGCAACTTTTATTTGTTATTGTTTTCTATGCATGGTCTCAATGTCTTTGAATGGAATGAATAAGTTAATATTTACTTAGGTGTTTTGGAACTTGCCTTGATATTATTAAAGGACCAACCTCTTGCTTTTATGACTCTGAGTAGTGGGGATATAATCCCTACCACATTATACAGGAACATTTTAATAGATTAAGCCTTACATTTATGTGAATGAATATCATGAACAATATTAAGACAACTATTCTAAAACCCAAAGTGCAAGTGAGTATGGGAAGTTCGTGTAATAATGTTTTCATTATGCAAATAAGTCATTTGTTGGTATTCTTATGGCAGAACTCACTATTATGAAGTATATTGGGTCATAGAGGATACAAGACTATATTATTAAGATAACCAACATCACAGCAAAGTTAAAGACACTAAAAATGATAGTGAATGTCTCTTTTTTGATGTAACTCGTTTTGAACTTACTGCCTTCTGAGTATGAATATTTTCAAATTAACTACATCATTATAAAGAAAAATTGGGATGCTAACAAATTGTTTAGTAAGTTTACTCAAAAAGTAGAAAGATTAAAAAGCTAAATGAGTTATTCTATCAATCTAGTGTATGAAGAAGTAAGTAAAGAATTGAAAGTAAAAGTTGACAAGTTTAAGAAGAAGAAGTAGCCTACTAATGCTACAAAAGCCAATCAAAAGGAATAAAGGTCAATGTAAATTATGTAAGAAAGTTGGACATAAATAAAATGATTGCCTGAAATGTAAGACTTGGTTTAAAAAAAAGGTAAATATTATATTAACATATCTTTTGTATCAAAATTAGGTGAAGGTTCTCTTAATTCTTAATGGCCTGATAGTCATATAAAGGCTGCAGTAAAAGGTGTAGACACTTATCATTTGATCTTAAATTTTGGCCATCAACTAGATATTTTGCAAACTCTTTATGCACCTTTAATTTTTATGAACCTAATTTATGCTTCAAAATTTGATGTTATTAGGTTTAAAGAAAAATTTGAACAAGGTTATATAAATTAAAACTTGATAATAAATTTGTTAAATCTTTTTTTATTGTTCATAGTAATGTTGGAATCAAATGTAGTAAGTTAGATGAAATTTTTTCTCACTTGTAGCATAGACATTTGGGTTGTATATCCAAAGAAAGATTGGAAAGATTAGAAAAGAATAAGATTCTTTCAAATTTAGATTTTACAAATCTAACTATTTATGTAGGTTGCAATAAAGGATAGCAAGACAAATATAATAAGAAAAGAGTCATAAGAAGCACTTAACTTCTTAAGATTATACACACTGATATTTGTGAACCTTTTAATACTCTATATTTTAGTAAAGAAAAATATTTAATTATCTTTATTGATGACTTATCATAGTATGTTTATGTCTATTTGCTTAAAAAAATTTCAAATAGTGGATGCTCTTAAGGTATACATAATTGTGAAAGCTAATTATACAAAAGGACAAAAATTGCATGATAAAGGGAGTAAATACTATGGAAAATATAATGATTAAGGATAATGTATAGGTCTATTAGCAAATTTCCTTAAAAGATATAACATATATGTTAGTATACTATGTTAAGCACACCTCAACCAAACATTGCGACACAAAGCATAATAGGATATTGATAAATATGGTTAGGAGTATGATAAGTAACTCCTTACTAATTAGAGGTAAGGATCTGTAATCCACATGAAAAAAATTAGATTCTTTAATGATTAATGATTACTTTATATATTACCTACACAAATATAAAGAAAATAGATTTTATTGTCCAAATCATAGTCTTAAAATTATGAAATTGAAAATGCTAGATTTATTACGAATGATGAAATTAATGGAAGTAATGAAGGACAAAACATGGATACTTAATAAATAAGGGTAAATATACCTTTATCCAAAAATGCTTCTTAATCTATAGTTGCAACATCCCATTACCACAAGGTAAATACTCGAATAACCGAAGGACATTCAAGTACACACCCTATGAAAATGGTATATTGGAGCAATAACAAATCCAACTTACCTATGGCATCATCTAACATACTCGAAAGCCACTAAATTTTTAAACCATTCACTTCATTCATTCATAAAGCTTACACTGTTTCCATCAATCAAACATTTACAAAACCTTACATAAGTTCTAGGAAAATTATAAAAATAACAAAAACTATATCACTTATGGTGTCAGCTGACAGACCTCTGAGTCATTTCTCTATCCAAAAGATTCCTTAAGTCCTGACTAAGGAACTAGGTCTC
>JANIIA010058395.1:0-11013 GCA_027478495.1 Erythroxylum alaternifolium
AATTTTTACACACTAAAAGCCTATTTTGCAAAATTCCCCTTTATTCTCAATTTTACCGGGAAATGTCATGAATGCATATACAGGTATTTTTTATGTGCAAAAATTACTGTTCACAAATGCATGAGCATGAGATGTGTTTTCCTAGTTTCTCCGATTAATCTCTCGTGTACCCGTTTCTACAGTTCAACCCGTTATATGGAAACGGGATGTTATATGAGTACTGTGGGAAGAAGCATGGTGGTGAATGCTAGAAACTATCTGGAGCTTGCCTTCGATGCGGCTCATTTGAGCATTAGATTTGAGATTTTTCTATTATATTTGGAGCACCGTTTGGAAGGAGACGTGGAGGAGTAACTGAAACTACTGTCCAGCAGAGCCAAGCTAGTGGGTCTGGACAAAGAGGTCGTGGTAGAGGTAGAATGAGCTCTAGGAGTCCTACTATCAGAAAACTGAGGTGCGGAGCAACCAACCACAATCTCAATCCTGAGTGTATCCAATGACCAGATAGGAGGCTCAAAATTCTCCAGAAGTTGTTGCGAGTATGTTCCTTATTTTTACTTATGAGGCTTTTGCATTGCTAGTTCCTAAATCTACGCATTCTTTTATTCACGCCATCTGGCATCTAGGTTGCATTGTGATAGAGAACTGTTGAAAAATGGACTAGAGGTGAGTACAACAATAAGCAGTACTACAGTGATAGGAGAAGTTTATAAAAGGTGTTTGATCCGAATTGATCAGGAAAAATTGGAGGCAGATTTAATTGTACTATAGTTAAAGAGATGTTATTCTAGGCATGGATTGGCTCACTACTCATAGGGCTATTATGAACTGCTATAGTAAGGAGGTAATACTAGAATCTCCTTATCAACCGAGAGCAATATTCTGAGGTATTAGTCAAACATTGCCAACCTGACTGATCTCATTCTTAAGTGCATTGAGATTGATCAGAGGTGGATGTGAGGCTTATCTAGCCCACGTCATCAGCACTCGAACTGACAAGAATGTGCAAGACATTCCTATTGTTAGAGAATTCCTGGATGTGTTTCCCGCAGAATTGTCTAGTTTACCTTTAGATAGGGAAATAGAGTTTACGATGGACTTAGTTCCAGGTGCAACACCTATATCTATTCCTCCATATAAGATGGCACCTGTGAAACTAAAAGAATTAAAGGCTCAGTTGCAAGAGTTATTAGAAAAGGGTTTCATTAGACCCAATGTATTACCATATGGAGCTCCAGTCTTATTTGAGAAGAAGAAAGATGGAATGTTGAGACTATGTATCGATTATAGGAAATTGAATCGAGTGAGAATGAAAAACAAGTACCTGTTGCCTAGAATTGATGATTTGCTTGATCAGTTGCAGGAAGCTCAAGTGTTCACGAAGTTGAATTTGAGATCAGGGTACTATCAGTTAAAGATAACAGAGGCTGATGTTCCGAAAAATGCTTTTAGGAGCAGGTATGGGCATTATGAATTTTTAGTAATGCCATTCGGGTTGACTAATGCCCCAGTTGTATTTATGACATTGATGAATAAGGTGTTTTAGCCCTACTTAGATTATTTTGTAATTGTGTTCATAGATGACATTTTGGTGTATTCAAAGAGTAGAGAAGAGCATACTGAACATCTGAGGGTAATATTAAAGATTATGAGGGAGAAACAGCTGTATGCTAAATTTAGTAAATGTGAATTTTGATTGAATCAAGTAGTGTTTCTAGGTCATATAGTAACTAGGCCAGCCATACAAGTGGATCCAAAAGCATAGAGGTAGTAATGAAGTGGGAGGCTCCAAAGAATGCGTCTAAGACTCGGAGTTTTCTAGAATTAGTCGAATATTATCGGAGGTTCGTCGAGGGGTTCTCATTGATCTCAGCCCCTCTAACTAAACTTCTAAGGAAGAATGTAGTTTTCAGATGGAATGATGGATATCAGAGAAGTTTTGAGGAACTAAAACATTAGTTGACTACGACACTGGTGTTGACTATTCCATCGAGAATTGGAGGATATGTAGTATACAATGATGCTTCACATCAAAAATTGGGATGTGTATTGATGCAGTATGCCAAGGTAATAGCCTATGCATCGAGATAATTAAGGCCTCATGAAAGTAATTATCCAGTACATGATTTAGAGCTTGCTGTAGTTGTTTTTGCTCTAAAGATATGGAGGCTATACTTATATGGGGAGACATTCTAGATTTATACTAATCATAAGAGCTTGAGGTATCTGTTAATTCAAAAGGAGTTAAATATAAGACAGAGGAGATGGATAGAACTATTGAAAGATTATGATTGTACAATTGTGTATCATCTAGGAAAAGCTAATGTGGTGGCAGATGCACTAAGTAGAAAATCAAATAGCAATGTAGCTCAGATTCAGTTATCTAGGTTACTAAGCTTAGTTTAATTGAGAGCTCTAAATGTGGAGTTGAATCTAGAGTAGAATGAGCCATTGATAGCCACACTAAGACTGAGGTCGATGTTGCATGACAAAATCAAAAAGGTACAGAGTAAAAATCCCAAAATGGTGAAACTTATAAAGAAGTTGAAAATGAATCCAGATTCTGAGTTTAAGCTGAGAGATGAAACTTTGTGGTTAAAGTAAAGGTTATATGTGCCTCATATTGATAATTTGAGAAAGGAGATTTTGGAGGAGGCATATATAGCAGCTTATGCTATTTATCCTAGTACCACAAAGATGTCTAATACGCTAAAGTAGTATTTTTTGTGGCCAGGGATGAAGAAACAAGTGGTTGATTATATAGCTAAGTGCTTAACATACTAGCAGATTAAAGTTGAGCATCAGGCTCTAGTTGGGAAGCTTCATTCATTACCTATTCCAGAGTGGAAATGGGAACAAAGTACTATAGATTTCATAATGGGATTACCATAGACTCCAAGGAAAAATGATTCTATATGGGTGGTTGTGGTGGACCGATTGACTAAGTTAGCCCATTTCTTACCAGTGAGAGAGAATAACTTGCTAGTTCAATTGGCTCAGAGATATGTAAATGAGATAGTTAGATTGCATGGGGTTTTGGTGTTCATTGTATCAGACAGGGATCCTAGATTTACTTCGAGATTCTGGAAAAGCTTACAGTCAGCTATGGGTACGAAGTTGAACTTCAGTACTACATTTCATCCTTAGATCGATGGACAAAGTGAGAGGAAAATTAAAACTATTGAGGATATGCTTAGAGCATATGTATTGGAGTTTTAAGGATCAAAGAATCAGTATATAGCTCTGATCGAATTTGCATATAATAACCATTATCATAGTAGTATCAGAATGGCATCGTATGAGGCATTGTATGGTAGAAAATGTCGATCGCCTCTATATTAGGATAAAGAGGGATTGAGAATGGTAGAAGGCCCAGAACTGATACAAGATACTGTAAATAAGGTGAAACTAATCCGAAGTAGAATTAAAGCAGCTCAAGATAGATAGAAGAGCTATGTGGATCAACACCAAAGGGATATAGAGTACAATGTGAGAGACAAAGTGTTTTTGAGAGTATCACCTTAGCGAGGAGTGTTGAGGTTTTGTAAAAAGGGCAAGCTGAGCCCTAGATACATTAGTCCTTATGAGATCCTAGAGAGGATTAGATCATTGGCATACAAATTGACCTTACAGAATGAGATGTCTCAGATACACGATGTATTTTATGTGAGTATGCTCAGAAAATATCGATATGATCCAATGCATGTGTTACTGACTCGGGAGATCGAAATAGCTAGTAATCTGAGTTATATTAAGGAGCATATCAAGATAGTGGGATATCAAACAAAACAGTTAAGAAACCGAGTAATTCTATTGGTGAAAGTCCTTTGGAAGAATCACATGAGTGAAGAAGCAACTTCAGAAACGGAGGAGCATATGACGAGACAATATCCCCACCTGTTCGAACAATCAAGTAAGAATTTCGATAACGAAATTTCTTAGGGAGGGGAGAATTGTAACATTCCGTTATTCCATGTTAAGGTTTAGAACCCTGAAATACTGTATGATAGGTGTGCATTAGGATATATTTTTATAGGTAATTGACATGTATTTTCTAGCATAATTGTTGATTATTGTTCTAGTTTAGGATTCATTTTGTATGTTTTCATTAAGTTTGATTTTCATTGTTGTTCTTGTGTGTTTGACATTAATTGAGGGCAATAATTGACTATTTTTAGGTAGGAAGAAGGAAGGAGCAACTTTGAGGGTGAACTAAAGATCAAAGAGGAGAAGAAATGAGGAGTGCATCTGTGACAAATTCCCACATTCATGGGAATCATGCAAATTCCCACGTCACGTGGGAATTACAGAAGAAAATGAGAGATGCATATGTGATAAATTCTCCCATGAGCATGAGAATTACAATCCGAGGCAATCTGCGAGGCTTCATTAAACTTATTTGGACTATAAAAAGAGAATTAAGCCTCTATATTCAGAAGATACGACGCCCACTTATAGAAACACCATATTTGAGTGAAGAACACATGTTTGGAGTATTGTGGAAGCATTGAAGACAAGGATCATCAACAAGATTGGGCAAAATAGTACATCAACACTAAAATTCTAGATTTTGGAAAAGAAAGGAAGGAGTCTTTCTATTCAATTTTTTGTCATTTTAATCTCTTCTATTCTTTGCAAAAATGGTTTATTTAATTGTTGATGATGTTATTGAGACCATATTAGGCTGATTTTATTTTAAGGATTGCTTTTGAATTATTTTGTCAAAACTTTTATTTTATTGAATTGAATACAATTGTCTTTGTTGATTGTTGTTTTTAATTGTCATCTTGCAACAAATTGAGAGACTGAGTGAGATGAAATTTGTGTAAGATTGTACAATGAGATTTGGCAACCTATAGACTAGCAATTATAATGTTAATTGGATAGTTAGAAGAGAGATCTTGATTAGTCAATTGATCATCGATAGGATAGTTTAATAACTAGTTGAATTCGTAGAGTCATTGGGTAGGTTAAGAGACCGTTCAATCGATTCCCGTTAATTCGATTAGGGACAAATAGTTACACTTTGAGAGAGGGTAATTAGTACATTCAAAAATATAGGGTGAGACATAATTCAATCAATAAAATATGAGGGACACAAAATAAGGAAAAAGTAATCTCTAGCATTTAGATTCTTGAATTCAAATTTTCTCCGATTGCAGTATTGTCCATTAGTCTCTTTTAATTTTAATTTAATTTTCCAGATTATTTGCATTTCATAATTTAGTTTCTTAAACAAAGTTGTGTCTAAATCAAGCGGTGTCTAGGCATCAATCTTGTGGGTTCGATATCCGCTCTTTTTACTACAAGTCACGACCAGTGCACTTGTGGGTTTTAAGCGTAAAACAAGTAGATAGGTTTTACCTTCAACATTCATGAAAGGGAAATAAATGAAGCAAATAGGGAATACCTGATTTTGGTTCCATCAGAAGTTCGGAGGAGCTTTCTAAGGCCTTAACAAGCTAAAATTCACTGGGATCTTTATGAGAACTTCTCACTAGCAAGTGATTAACACCTTTCTGTAGTTTTCTTAATACGCAAGCTCTCTTAATGGGTCAGAGAATCCATATTGTTACAAATGATATGAGAAATTGCATGAGACCTTAACTTATTTATATAGCTTCCATATTATGCTTTCCCATCACAGGCCTGATATAGGTCCCGTCTATACTGATTAAGATCCATTTTTCTCATGAACTTTGACTCATTGACTTAGATCATTTATTAAGCTACTTTATTATCTTTATCTAGATTAAATTATGTAACTTAACCGATAAGTTATTCAAAATTGATAAAATGTAATTAATTGTTGTCTGAATTTATGAAAAATGTCTATCATAAGTTCCCTACTGGTAAATATAGAATATGAATCGTCATGGCCACCGCTGGTTTGCCACTTGTTGATGTTGCTGTCTTAGAGCAATTGTAAGCCACCTGGTCCTGAGTAAAGTTTGTTTGCTTGTTAACATTCCAGTTGGGCATTGATCAATGATCACTTTTTTTTTCTTCTTTAGTTGGAAATATTAAACTTTCTTAGGTTATAACTTTTTAAATTATAGTCCTTTATAGTGCTTACTTGAATGAAATGCAAAATGGAAATTAGTCATTCTCCATTTTTAAAAAGTTAGTTGATAAGTGTTTATTAGCAGAGTGTTATTTTGAAGTGATTGATATCTGCTAAAAATTACATTGTTAGAATTTAAGGTAGTAATTCATAGTGCTAAAAGTGGCAGTTAATGCAATTGATCATTGTCTCTGCTTTGCTATACTTTTGCTTTTCTCTTTGAATGTTATGAATTCTATAGTTTTTAACTCTTCTATGTGTATGGTTTTAGTCTTAGGTATTGTGAATCTAGCAGGATAAATGATGTCCTGCCTAATAGTGCAATTCTGTGTGGGTTTTTCTAGGTTTGTGTTACTTGAGATGCTTAGCTTAGAAAAGTACGGATGATCAATTTAACAAAAGATGTCATTATATGTTACTATTTTATTCTTATGAGAAGCCAATTTTGTTTATTATTCAGGCATAAGTTAGGAAGTCTTGGAACCAACTATTTAGCCTAGATATTTTTTTGGATGAATTTAAAGATACATATTTTCATCCTCTTTTTGATTGGTGTACTACAATTGAAAATTTTGAGGTTGAAGCAGTTGACATACGGAGTGGTTCATCTTATGTGTTGAAGCGAGAACATGTTTTATCATTGATGCATTTTGTTAACCGAAAGCTTAGAGTTGCTAATCCTTGAGATTTACCACTTGGGAAGAACTTCTTAAGGTAAACAGTTGCTTTTATCTTCTTTTAAGAAATTAATATCTATATTTTTTGGTTATATCATCTATACAGTTGCATTAGTAACACCACTCTTTAAGTGATGGTATGTTGTGATAAAATCATAAAGGGTATGCCAGTCGTTTATAATAGGTTAGTTACCAAAAAAAACCTAAACTTTTGTCAATTTTCAATTATAGCTTGAACTTTAAAAAGTAACAATAAAATTCCCAAACTTTCAATTTTTTTCTATTCTAGACCTAACTTCAAAAAGTAGCAATAAAATGCTCAAACTTTCAATTTTTTAATTCTAGACTGATGTTAGTGTTTTTGTTAAGTTTACTAACGTAGCTTGCCAAGTGTTTTAGAAACCTTAAATATTAATACACATTAGCCAAAATTAACATAACAAATGAAGATTAATGAAACGACGTCGTTTAATCACACAATTAAATGACGTCGTTGTTTAAAAATGACCTAAATCAAATTACGCAGCCCTGAAGACCTTATGTTTTGATTACAAATTTTCCCTTCATTTTTAGTTTGTTCTCTCAACGCCTTCACCCTTTAATTTTCAGATTACGTAGCCCCGACGCCCTCACACTAAGAACCAGGAGAACAAACTGAAAATGAAGAGCTTATTAATGCAGTATACTATAATGTGAGAGTAGTTTAGGGCATCAGAAGAACAAACGGAAAATAGAGGGTTGAGAGCATCAGGAGAACAACAGATAATATCAGGTTAGAATTAAAGAAAATTGAAAGTTTGAGCATTTTATTGCCACTTTTTGAATTTTGGGATAGAATTGAAAAACTTGAAAGTTTGAGCATTTTATTGCTACTTTTTGAAGTTTGGGCTATAATTGAAAATTTGACAAAAGTTTGGGCTTTTTTAGTAATTAACCCTTTGTAATATGGCATGCAAATTTATCCTCATCTTCAAATTCATGTGAAATTTTAAATTGAGGGTTCTTTATGATGAATATGACATGCTTGATTATGAATCTGGCATTATGCCTTTTTTTTGTTTCATTAGTTTCTAATTAATCATTGATATTCTCTACCATGTTAATAGCAATTTGGTAATATTTTCTTGTACCATCTTTGAGTTTTTCTAACTCTGCTAGAAGAGGGTTTTATAACAAACTTCATTTTCCCCATTTTTCTAATATACACTTCTTTTAATTTCTTAAAAAATTAAATTATATTCGATTTTAAAAGAGACCATTCTATTTAGGATGGATGGTTACTATATAATATTAATTGTTTCTCTAATAAACAAAACTTTGCCTACAAATGGTTGTAGCATCGCGTTACCTTTAGTGATATCAATGTTTTATTAGAAAAAATTTAAACTAGCAAGGATTTACTATACTTCGGGTATTAAGGTTGGTGTCTAACTATGAGCATTGGATGATATTGGTCCAATAAATACTATTAGCATGAATGTGGTGTGACATAGTCCCCACATCCATACAGAAAGAATCTACTATTTTTCTCAAAGGAAGTCGTGAATATCAATTGGTACTGGTATTTATCGGTTGGTACTGACCGGTGATATTAGTGTTTTATATGATGTTTTAGGGTTTAATTTGTTCTGCATTTTGTGATAAATTGAGTGTTAAGTATGCATTTAGGGTTTAATTAGATTAGTTTTTTGTGTTTAAGTGTTTTTATGGGTTAGTTTGAATCTTTGAGCTTAAATTGTATATTTTTTAAGTACCTTGATATGTGTAATAGTGTTACAAGGTAAACAAAAAAGAATGGTGAAGATATGAAGAGTTTTGGGCTAAAAGACACAGGCCACGATCGTGCACAGTGGCCATGATCGTGACAAAAGAGGAAGAGTCAGAGGCAACCAGGCCACAGTCGTGCACTAGGAGCCACGATCGTGACAGAGAGCGTCAAGTCAGCCCACGATGGTGCACTTCAGGCCATGATCGTGATAGAAAGGAAAAAGTTCCAACCGTGATCGTATGCATTGGGCTGACACAAAAACTAAAATTTTGAGTGATTGTTTGACCTAGAGCTTCCACAGAATAGATAGAACACGATGTGATAGCCGCCAGTAGATATTAGAGAGCCAAGAGAGCTGCGCAAAATAGAGATTATGCCAAAAATCTGAGGGAGACCTAGATAGAGATCAGGCGATCAAGGAAGGAGACGAAGGAAGAGAAGCACAGAGACATGCTTGATATGACTTACTTCCCGGAATATGTGGTTTCCTACAGTCGCCACCTTCGAGATCCATTCCGACAGTATTTTCTAGTTTTTATTTCGATTTCATTGATGTATGCAATTTGGAGATTGATTAGAAATATTGTTGTTGAGTGTTAATTTTTCTATCTAAACTCATATTCGGGTTTATGTTCTTGAGATTAATAAAATTTATTTAAATGAGTTATTATTCGATTTAATTGTGTTTCAATTTGATTCTTCATAACTTGGCAATAAACTAAGAGGGGGAGCTGGTGAAAATCATCGATTTAGGTTAACGAGAGTTAGGTAAGAGAGTTGAATCAAACTGGTAGAGTTGTGTAACAAGAGATCGAGCATAGATTTCTAGTAGGTTAATAGATAATTTTAGAATTAATTTAGGTTTTGGACCAATTATGGGTCGAGAGATCACAATTTCCATAATTTGAATTAGGGATTATTAGTTAAGGTTAAGAATTATAACTCGAGAGAGAGTAACTCACCCTAGGATCGCCTAGGCCTATTAAATCAGAAATTACATAATTGGGTAGATTTTCTTTAATTTCGAATAAATTCCTTTTCTCTCAATTGGTCACTTCTAGGTTGAAATTCAGATTATTTGTGTGAGTTGGCTTTTGTTCATTCTTTTGGTGCTTTAATTTCTCATATTTGATTCTTGATTAATTTTAATTTCTACAGTAGCTGTTTAATTAGGTATTGTGAACTTAGTTGCCGTTAGATTTTAGGACTAGTTCCCTTTCTTGTGAGATTGATGCCTTAGGTACTACACGAACGACTCGTGCACTTACGAAATTTACCAAAGTTATAAATAGTAAAACTTAGCGTGTGTAACCTTAAGCGAATAAGTTTTTAGCGTCGTTGTCGGGGAAGGAATTTAGTTCTTTAGTCTAAGGCTTTTCCACTAACTTTTGTTTTTATAAAAAAAATTTAAAGTATGAAGTAGAGACATATCGTGACATCTTAAATTGAGAATGAGACATCTGAAGAGTTAAGTGCTAAGAAGAGGTAAAAAGATCGGTTATGGAGGATGCGTATTATAAGGAGTAAGGGACGTTTACAGAATTCAATGAGCCCTAATTTAGTTGGGAAATCATCATCCTTTTACAAACCCATACACTTTAGGGTGGCAGAACCACCCAGATTTTCATTGGTCCAACAATGCAAGTACTCACATGGGACATCAAAACCCATATGAATTTTAATATAATGAATCCAGTTTATGGGATTCTAAGCTAGACAAAATCATGGATTAGCTTACGGATATGGAAGAAGGCCAGAAGAGACTAGAAGAGCAAGTTGATCGAGTAATAGAAAATCATGTCGCTTCTATTCATAATATGGAGATTCAAGTAAGACAACTTTCCAGGAAATTTTGTAAGTAAAGTGTGGAAAACTGTCTGCGCAACATAAGTGTACATTCAATAGAGCCATGTCAAGCTATCACATTTAGGAATGAGATAGAGCTAGAAGAACTAGTGAGAAATCAAGGTAATACCCAACCTTAGCGAAGACTAGGAAATCAAAGAAGAGGATGATGAAAATAATGCTAACTCTCCTTATTATCCACTAGTCCTTAATATACCATCCTTGAACATCGAAAAATCTAGGGTGGATGTCCATAAAGATTACTCTAACTTTTGGATTGATGATGATCAAATGACATTCAATATGAATGAAGCGATAAAGGTCTCTGTTCATGAAGCAGAAGAAGCAAAGGAGACGAAGGTGACGAAGGAAGAAGGAGAGCAATTCACCTTCGTACAGGAAAAACTGTTAGATTCGATGGAAGATTCAGGGAGTTTCGTTATTCCCTATTTTATTGACAGTCTGTTAGTGAAAAGGACATTACTGAAATTAATTAGGTTTCATAATTTTATAAATATTGTCCTTTTGATCATCTTGTAATTTGTAGCTTACTCACGGGCTACAAAATTGATGTTGAATGAAAAGGGTGGAAGCAAGCCACTCATAATTGATCCTGGCTGAGTTTTAAAGGATGAAGGTCAAGCTAATGACCATAAATT
>JANIIA010058426.1:0-11012 GCA_027478495.1 Erythroxylum alaternifolium
TAAATAAAGATGGTATTTATCATGCTTTATCATCATTAAATGGAGTAATGATCTTACCATTAAATGGTTTAATGGTTTTCCTTTAATGATGGCATGTAATGTAACCTTTTGGCATTCGGTGCATTTGATGGATCATCTTCCTTCTTTCATAACTAAAACCGAAATTGACATGTCATTTTAGATTATTGGTCTTTTCATATACCCATCTTAAAACAAATGATAAGTGTCTCACTTAATGTTTTCTTTATGTTTTGATTAAAGAATGAAGGATGCTTTCCACTTCTTCTTTCTTTTTCATGCATAACCAAAATTGACAAGGTGTAAGAGAGGTGTTCTTGCATTTTTTAGACTCTCTCTCCTTTCTTGCATGTGTTGGCAGAAATTGCATCAGAGGTGTCTCATCTTTGGCTTCTTTCTTCTAAGAAAAATCTCCTCTAAATATTTCTTCTTCTTTCTTACCAAAGGATCTTATTAACTAAGTTGTCCAAGAAGAACAAGTGGTAGATCGGATTGGTTGAGGATATAACAACAAAGAGAGGATACATTGACAAAAGAAAGGATTCAAAAGCAAGGCTAAAGCTAGGAGAGGATCCAAGAAGAAGGAGAGGATAGCACAGCGAAGTGTCAAAGTTGTAGCAAAGGAGTCAGTAATATAATCTCCATCTTGTTCTTATGATAATTATTTTCCATATACTGTATCATATATAGCTTGGCATGTTGATTTGGTTATCTTGCTTCCTCTATGTTTTGATTTCTAAAAAATGTTTTGAAATATATCGTTTTAGCTAAATCTGCATGTTTTATTTTTCGATCCAACACAACATAGGATTCACATAACATGGAATTTTAACAAATATAACCAATCCACATGTATGCATACCCCCACATTTAGGCTTTTATACAATCACATTCATCAAGAATTAACAAATGCTCCACTATCTTTAAGACTTGGGTAGGGAATTTGGTTAGGTGCATGTAATGTGGTTTATACAAAAGAAAAGGATAATAAAGCTCAATGGGAGTTAGTAAAGGAAAATTCACATAATTGGGTAGGCTATTTGGTAAATGTAGCTCGTAATCAACAAAGATTGCCTAATCATTTTCATAAAAATTCATATGATAAAAATATGGTCTCAAATAGAAAATCAACACAAAGTAAGGATGTAAATGTCATGAAGGTCACACATAACGAAAAAATAGTGAGATTGATATAGATGTGTCAGTTTAATACGCCTCAAAACTTGACTAGTTTTTTCTACCACTAGTCATTGCTCTTATAAGAATAATGCATATTAACCAATCATAAGAGAAAAAGTACTTGCCAAATTTTTCTATGTATTTTACTAATCAATTCACATTCTAATTATGAAAAAATAATCTTAAAAGCAACAGAAAATAAGAAAATTTTTGGTTTTGTTCGTTTGATTTTGAAAATTGCCTAAAAAGTCACATAAGCTACAATTAAGCTTAAAAATATGCTTATAAACTAATATATCCCACCCGACACTTAAAACTTACATTATGCTCAATATAAAATCAAATGTAAGAAACAAAGTAGTTAACAAAAATAGGAAATGTGAAAATGTAAAAGACAGAAATTAGCTCACCATGGGTTGCCTCCCAAGTAGCACCTTTGTTTAACATCGTTAGCTTTAACCTCCAGTTGTGTGCATCAAATGACACTAATCACATCCTCCAGCATCATCACCTCCAAATCCTCCATTTGGAAGCCCTCATAATATGACTTTAAGCGAGGACCATTCACTCTGAATGTTTTGTTAGTTTTGAGGCTTTGTATCTCTATTGCACCAAAAGGAAAGACATGATTGATAACAAACGGACCAACCCAATGGCAACGTAACTTACCTAGAAAGAGTTTGAGTTTGAAATGATATAGTAACTCTTTCTGGCCCATTAAGAAGCTTTTCCTCAAAATCATCTTATCATGAAAAGCTTTCGTCCTCTCTTTATATATCACTGCATTTTGATATGACTCAATGCTCATCTCTTTCAAATCTTGAAACTGTAACTTCCTATATACTCTCGCATCATCCAAATTTTTGTTGCATCATCTGATAGCCCAATATGCCTTATATTGTAATTCCACCAGAAGATGACATCGCTTCTCAAGCACTAGCCTATACGATGACATCCTAATTGGTGTTTTGTAATCCATCCTGTAGACACATAGTATGTCTTCCAGTCTAACATTCCAATCCTACTTATTGGATTGCATGGTTTTCTCCAGGATTAACTTGATTTGTTGATTTGATACTTCAGCTTACCCATTGGTTTGGGGATGGTAAGCCATAGAAACTTTATGCATGATGTGATATTTTCTGAACATTGCTTCCTTCACCCTATTGTGGAAGTGATTCCTTAGTTGCTAACGATGGATTTCGATATCCCAAACCTATGAAGAATGTTAGCCTTTACAAAATCTACAACAACCTTTGCATCGTTAGTCCTAGTGGCTTTAGCTTCCATCTGTTTAGAAACATAATCAACCGTAAGCAATATATAAGTAAAGCTAAAAGACGGAGGGAAAGATCTTACAAAATCAATACCCTAAATGTCAAAAATTTCATAAAAAAGCAAAGGAGTTTGTGGAAATTGATCCTTATAGGACAAGTTTCCTGACAGTTAGCATCTATTACAGGATTTGTAGAAGGTATATACATCTTTAAACAATGTTAGCCAATAGAAGCATCTTTTTAGAACTTTATGTTCTATCCTCATCACTCCAAAATGTCCTCTACAAGCGTATGAATGGCAAAAGGCTAAAATTGATGATGATTGATTTTTCAGTACACACCTCCAAATAACTTGATTTGTACTATGCCTCTAAAGATACAGGTTATCTTATCTTATACGTAATACTTCGTTTCACTCTATAGTTTATTCCTCTGGGCTTTTGACAAAATAACAGGCAATTTGTTAGTAACTAAAAAATTGGCAATGTTTGTCTACCATGGTAGTGTTACATCGACAAAAAATAATTGTTCATTTAGAAAGGTTTCTTGTAGAGGGATATCATCTTCTTCCTTTATTAAACTGCTGAAATGGTCCGCCACCACATTTCCTGTCCCTTTCTGATTAGCCTCAATTTTGCTTCTTTCTTTGAGAGTAAGTATTGTAAAGTTGCATGGTCAGAATAAACAATCACTTTAGTATTAAGAAAATACGATCGAAATTTTTCCAAAGAAAAAACCACAGATAATAGCCCTTTTCCAATAGTGAAATAATTCAATTGAGCTAGGTTTAGAGTCTTTGAAGCATAGTAGATGGCATGAAAAGCTTTTCCCACTCTTTGTCTAAAACTGTCCTCATTGCATAATCACTCGCATAAGAGATGATCTTAAAAGGGAGGTTCTAATCTGGTAGTTGAATCACTGGTCGGGACGTCAGAAGCTCCTTAAGTTTGTTGAATGCATCCTTGCACTTTTAGTCGAACTGAAAATACATATCTTGTTGAAGTAGCTTGCATAGTGGTGCGGCTATCTTAGAAAAGTCCTTAATGAACCTTTGATGAAAACCTATATGCCCAAGAAAAGAATGCACTTCCCTCACAACAAAGGGGTAAGGTAAAGAAGAACTAAGGTTAACTTTGGAGTTATCTACTTCAATACCCTTAGAAAATATCATATGGCTTAAAACTATACCTTGATCCACCATAAAATGACATTTTTCCCAATTCAACACAAGGTTAGTTTTTATACATTGTTCCAAGATAATGGAATGATTCTCAAGACATTCATCAAAAGAAGATCCATACACACTAAAATCATCCATCAACACCTCGATAATCTTCTCAACATATTCGAAATAAATGCTTACCATACACCTTTTGAATGTGGTAGGTGTGTCACATAATCCGAATGGCATACTTCGGTAGGCAAACATATCAAATGGGTGTACAAATATAGTCTTCTCCTGATCTTCTAGTATGATCGGGATATGAAGATAACCTGAAAAGCCATCTAAAAAGTAATAAGAGTTATAATAAGCCAATCTCTCAAGCATCTAATCGATAAAAGGAAGGAGAAAGTGGTTTAACTTTCTATAATCAATACATGCTCGCCACCCAGTTTGCACTCGGGTGGGAACCAACTCACCTTTTTGGATTATCACAATGGTAATTCTAGACTTGTTTGGAACTACTTGGTTAGGAATTACCCAGTTACTGTCAAAAATCATGTAAATAACCCCAACATCGAGAAGCTTCATCACCTCTTTCTTCACTACTTCCATCAATGGAGGATTTAGTCTATGTTAAGCTTGCCTTGTGGATTTTGCATCATCCTATAACAAAATGCAGTGCATGCATATGGAAGGACTTATCCCTTGAATATCTGCAATAGTCCACCAATGGCCTTCTTATGCTCTCTAAACATTCAAACCAGCCTCCCCTTTTGATTTGAAATCAACTAATATTTGTTTAATCATTAATAAATTTAATGATTTACACTTAGCGAGTAATGTTACAAAAATGCTTAAGATACTCTCTTTAATTTATATATGATTTTAAGTACAATTTGGATTCAAAGAAATTAATGTGAGTCAAAAGCATTACATTTAGGTTGTTTTTCCAAGATTAATTTTTACTCGTCTTCACAGAGCAAGAAGAACAAAATTAAAAGACAAGAAGAGAAAAATGAAAATAAAAAGAAGAAGAATTAAAAGTGCTTGATGGAAAAATGAAGAAATAACAGGAGAGCAAAATGCATGTAACAGCTGGGAGTTGAAGGACAAAACGATAATGCAGCAGATGGAAAATTAACCAAGTAAAACGATAGCATAAATGGGAAGCTGAGAAAGACCAAAATGACAAGACGTCCAACATTTGAGTGAAACAATTATACCATGTCTGCATTTTACTTAGACAACGTCGACTTTTTACACAAACGTAGGGAGCGTTTTGCTTAAACACAGTAGTAGACGTTTACAATAGAAGTCTTTGAGAAAAGTGAGATGAAGAGTAGCATGGTCCATTTGAAGTTAATGCATCACATCAAGCATAGTGAGCAAGAAAATAGAAGAGAGACGGTAGAGAAGAAAGAAAGAGTGAATAGTGATGATGGTCTAAATGTTTATTTGTCAAATCGGTGAACAATAGAGAAGAGAGCTTGCATAGTGAAGAAGGGCTACTAGGGGTCTTCAGCTAGGGTATTTTTGTGGCGACTGAAGCTTTTTCTTGGGAGACCCATGGAAGCCTAAACGTCCCAAAACTGCTTTAGAGGTGACATTGACGTCGAATACCCGAGATAAGTGTATTTTTATTATTTTGTTGATTATTTCTCTCATTAGAAATTGATTATATTATCTTGTGTGGATTGATTAGATACTTGAATGATGATGATTTTAATGCTTTATTGAATCGTTTTTCATGAAAACTCATTGTTAGAATAGCATGCAATACATAATCGTTGTATTCCTAATTCATTTTTAGTGACTAATGGTTTCGAATCATTAAAGATAACATAACATAGGTTAAATAATTTGAGCTTGTGTGATTGTTAGCTAGATTGGTCTATTTTTTTGGTTCGTAAGACAGTTTCCTGAACAAATCTAGAAAGCTTATTCTATGTTTCCCGATAGCTAGGGTTAATTAACAAGTGCTTTGAATTATGCTTAATTAAGGCGTAGGATGAGATTGAACCAAAGAATTGGATCCCTACCGAATTCCCTAATTTTATCATTTATCACATATATTTCTTTAATTTGCTTTCACTGGGTTTATTTTATTTTATTTTCATATGAAATCCAAACCCCTTTTACCTAAACATCAATTAATTCCATTTCATAAGCTATTTAAACACTCCATATGGGATCGACCTAGACTCACCACTGCTACAGTAGTAGTCTAGTTATTTTATTTTAACTATCGTTACGATGCGTATTTCAACTTTGTTGCTATTACCAGGGAGTGCAGTGCTTATTTCTTGTTTGTGATTTTAATTGGTGTCTTACATATAATTGTTTGTAATTGATTTCTTTTCAGTTATTTTGTGATATTTTCTTTTCTTTGTTTCGTGTTTATGATAAAAAGTTTTTTGATATGGATGGAAGTAATTTTTTATCTAATTCATATTCTCACTTCTATAACATTGTTTGGATTGATCAACCTAACTTTCATTATGGATAGGACAATCGGTCGAATTACTTCCATGATAGTTTGCAAGAAGCACAATAATTTTCATACACACAAAAAGCTTCCTATCAAGACTCAGGTACATCTTTGGAAGAATTAGTTAATGTGTATGTTGCTAACACTTTGTAATTCTAGTAGGAAACAAGTTTTAGAATCTAGGACTTAAAAAGTCCGGTGGATCAATTGATGGAAGCTATCAACTGCGTAGCATCACAAAGTAAAGAGACACAACCATATCAACCTGAGGAGTACCTGATGGATATTAGCGCAGAAACTTTACAAAGTGATGAGGAACTTAAGAATTTTGAGGTTAATCTTTAACGAATTGCTTGTGTTGAAGAAGCAGAGGAGGAGATGGAAGTAGAAAAAGATACATCTTTTAGCTCGGAGGTAAAACCTGAGTTCATAATTATTATTGAGACTGACTATTTACTATTACCTAGCAGGTTAGACGAATTAAATGAAGAAGAAAAAGGCAAAGAGACATTTAAAATATTTTTAGAGTGCAAGAACTTAACCGAGATTAATAATTTGAGGATAGGGAAGATGCTGAATAGGGATGATGATCAACTAAGGCCCTATCTGGAACAACCTTGCATAGAAGTGGCGCTAACTATAATATTAGAAGATCACAATTTTGTCATGTGAGGAAAATATAGAGTCGAGCCAACGGCCCTAAACTAAGGCACTTCTTAGGAGGCAACCTAAGGGAAATAAATTTCTTTTCTTTACATTTTTGCATTTCTTTTTATATATACATGTGTTCATTGTTGGTTTATTTTGCTTATTTAAAGTTTTCAATCAAAATGAGAGAAAGAATGAAACAAGCAAAGAAACATTTTCTCATTTTCTATTACTTCTAGGATTATTTAATCATGAGTAGAGAATGGATTGACTATAGAATTTCATAGCAACTTTGTCATGCACTTTTGATCTTGTCATTGGTTGATGTGCATTATCTTTAGAAAAATAGTGACAAGTGGTAGAAAAAGTCGGTGAGATTTTGAGCCTCATTTGACTAACACATTCATATCAGTCTCATTGTCTTTTGATAATATGTGACCTTTATGACAAGTACATCCTGATTTTTCCTTGAATTTCTATTCAAGACCACATTTTTATCACATACATTAACAAGGATATCATTAGCATTCTTTGGTTTTCTGAACTACATTAGCCAAATAGCCTACGCATTATATGATTTTCCTTTTTGATAAACCCTTTTGCGCTTTATACTTTTTCTTTGTGTACTAACCACATTACATTCTTTATACTTACCCAAATGTCATACCCAAGCCATAAGCTAGTAGAGCATTTGTGATTCTTGAGTTTGTGGATGTACAAAATTCTTAGTGTGGGGGTGTCCATATGTGTGGGTTTGTTATGATGTCAAGATGATTTATAATTGAAATTTACATGTTAATGTAGTTTCTTTTAATGTTAAAAATAGAAAAGAAAGGAAAAGAAAGAAAGGAAAGAGAAAAGCACAATAAAAAAAGAAAAGAAAATTAGCCAAAAAGAAAAAAAGAAAAAATGTTTAAATAAATGTATCTAATAGTAAGTGCATATGTGTTGAATAGTGATTTATGATTAATGCATTCTCCTAAAGTTGTGATGTTGGCTTGGAAGGTTCACTCTTATGGTTTCAATGTATTGTTGACATAAATTGTATGAGCGATTCCTTCAAATTGGTATATGCTTCATGTGGTTGGTGTGTGAGAGTTGAATGGGGTTGTGAAATATAAATGTTGCATTAATGATACCTACTGATTGAGCTAAGGTGGCTTGTTGGGTAAACCCAAGATCATTCCTAGTGATATCAGATATCGACCCATTAAGAAAACTATAAGTTTTCTCGAATTCGTAGTGAGGGCTATGGAGTTGAATCAGAATAGTGGGAACTATGATGCATGTTAATAAAATCCTTATACATATGCATTAAGTGTACATTCTAACACTTTCTCTCATCCATGATGTCTTCTACTGTGAACTTACGCTCCCTATTAGATTCCAACAAACTCACAGGACCAAACTTCTTAGATTGGCTACAAAATTTGAGAATTGTTCTCAAATCTAAAAAAAATAGGATATGTCCTAGATGAATCACTTCCCGATCCCCCTCCTGCCGATGCTTCTGATGAAGATCAGATATAAGAAGCTACTAGATGATAGTGAGCTAGCTAACTATATAATGTTGGTTTCTATATCACCAAAACTGCAAAAGCAGCATAAGGCTATGGATGTTCATACCATTGTCTACCATCTGAGGGAACTATTTGATGAGCAAGCTCGATCTGAAAGGTTTGAGACCTCAAGGTTGCTTCCCATTCTTAGATGGCTAAGGGATCATCTCTAGTGCAGTATGTGCTGAAGATGAATGGATATATTAAGAGGTTAGGCAGTTTGGGCCTCATTATGCATTAAGAATTAAGTATATACTTGATTCTGACTAGTTTGACCAATAATTATTCACAATTTGTGCTTAACTATTAGATGAACCAAATATCCACAACGTTACCTAAGCTGATTAATTTGCTCAAAACAATTGAGCAGATTATTAAGAAACATAGTAAGGTTGTGATGCTGGTGGACTCTACTTATGGTTCTCGAAAGAAGAACCAAAAGAAGAAGAAGAAGTCCAAAAGGCCAGTGGGAGGTGTAGCTAAGAAGAAGGCAAAGGAGACAACACCAAAGGATATATGCTTCCATTGCAATAAGAGGAACTGCAAAGCTTATCTGAAGTCGCTGAAGCAGAAGAAAGTATTAGATGCCCCACCATCAACTTCAGGTAAGATTTTTGTCATTGAGGTTAATACTATTTCTGATCATAATATTTGGATATTAGATACTGGATGTGGCTCACACATATATGTTGATATGCAGGGTCTCAGGGATAGTAGACTGCTCAAGATGGGAGAGATGGACCTACATGTGGGAAATGGAGCAAGAGTTGCTGCATTAGCTGTAGGGACATTTGTTTTGTATCTTCCTAGTGGGCTAGAGTTAATTTTGGAAAATTGCTATTATATACTATGTGACTAAAAACATTGTATTTGTTTCATGTCTTAATAAAACAAGATTTCATTTAACTTTTTCAAACAATTGTTTTTAATTAAGTTTAATGAAATGTTGTATGGTACTGCTACATTATGCAATGGAATTTATATATTAGGTATGTCTAATCCAATTTTAAATATCAATGACAATAAAAGACAAAAACAAGATAACTTAAAATCATCGTACTTATGACATTGTCGACTTGGCCATATAAGTGAGAAACGCATGATTAAGCTACACAAGCAAGGTAGCCTATGTTCATTTGATTATGAATCATATGTCACATATGAATCTTGCTTGTTAGGCAAGATGAATAAATTACCTTTTAAAGGAAAGGATGAATGAATGAATGGGTTATTAGACCTAATACAATATGATGTATGTGATCCAATGTCCATTCATGCCAGAGGTGGTTTTGTTTACTTCATTACTTTTATTGATGATTATTCACAAGATGGGTATGTGTATCTAATGAGATACAAGTCTGAAGCATTTGAAATGTTCAAACAATTTAGACATGAAGTAGAGAAGTACTCGATAGAAGTATTAAAACACTTCGATTAGATAGAAGTGGTAAATACTTAAATGAGGAATTTCTAACTTATCTCGGAGATAATGGGATAACATCCCAGTGGACTCCACCTTACATACCATAATATAATGGTGTGGCTAAAAGGAGAAACCGAACCTTGTTGGACATAGTAAGGTTGATGATGTGCTTAGTAGATCTACTAAAATCCTTTTGGGGTTATGCACTCGAGACTATTGTTTATATGATAAACAGAGTCCCTTCAAAGACAATTGAAGTTACTCTATATGAGATATGTACTAAAAATCAACATGAACGTTTAGGGTTGTCTGGCTTTTGTGAAGTGGATTTAATCAAATAAGCTTGAAGCAAAGTCTAATAAATGTCTGTTTATAGGATATCCTAAGAAACAATTGGATATTAGTTCAATAATGCTTTAGAGCAAAAGGTGTTTTTCTCAAAGCATGTTGTCTTTTTAAAGAAAGAGTTTCTTCTAAGAGAAGACAGTGGGAGCAAAGTTGAACTTGATGAAGTTCAGGATGCTTAAACAGATGCAAATCAATTGCCTGAACCTGAAATTGTTGTTCATGGAGAAGAGAAAACAGTTGAACCTTTTGACACATGAAATGTTCGTAGGTGAAATAGGATACGCCATGTTCCAGAGAGATATGGATTTCTCCTAAGCGCATAATGATGTAATAGTCATAGAGGACGATGAGCCTACAACTTATGAAGAGGCTCTGAAGAGTTCAGAATCCTAAAAATGGCTTCAAGCCATGATGTCCGAAATGGATTCCATGTATGAAAACCAAGTATGGACTTTGGTTGAGTCACCTAAAGGCTTAAAACACATAGGGTGCAAGTGGATCTTTAAGAAGAAAATCGACATGGAAGGTAAGGTGATTACCTATAAAGTGAGGCTAGTCGCTAAAAGTTTTCGTCAACGACAAGGACTTGACTATGACGATACATTTAGCCCCGTAGCTATGCCTAAATCCATTAGAATACCCCTAGCCATTGATGCTCATTATGATTATAAAATATGGAAGATGAATGTAAAGATGGCATTCCTAAGTGGAAACCTAGTTGAGGATGTATATATGATACAGCCTGAGGGATTCATATCCAGAGATGGCAGAAAGGTATGCAAGCTTCAAAAATCCATTTATAGATTGAAGCAAGCATCTAGGAGTTGGAACATCCAATTTGATTAGACAATCAAAGAGTTTGGTTTCTCACAAAATCCTGATGAACCTTGTGTGTACAAGAAGGTTA
>JANIIA010058497.1:0-11010 GCA_027478495.1 Erythroxylum alaternifolium
TACGTAGGTCGTTATGGTTTGGTTTAGTTATATATACACAACGATCCTTGGCTTCGGGAAGGTCCCGGGACAAAAAAAATTTTTTTTTCCGCACCGTGTCCATGTGATGGGCACACCGGGATTTTCCTACACAGCGACCATGTCAATGGTTTTTTTTCCTCACCAAAGGTGTACCAATGAGTTGTTTTCTCATGGATGGCACCTAGCGACCATGTCAAAGACTTCTTTTCTCACCAAAGGCACCCAGGGATCGTGCCAATGGGCTCTTTTTCCTACTAAAGGTGCCCAACAACAATGGTAAAGGGCTCTTTTCTCACCAATGATGCCTAGTGACCGTGCTAATGGATTTTTTTTCCTCACGAAAGGTGCCTAGTGACTGTGCTAGTGGTTTGTTTTACCAACCTCAAGTGTGCTAATGAGCTATTTTCTCATCAAAGGTGCCCATCGACGGTGTGAATAAGCCATTTATTGCACCGAAGGTGCTTATTGAATTTGCCAAAGAGTTATTTTTCACTAAAGGTGCCATAGGACTGTACCAATGAGATGCTTTCCCATCGAAGGTGCCTAGAGACTATCGGAACACACTCTTTTGCCTTCCAATGATGCCCAATGACAGCGCCAACCAGTTGTTTTCTCGCCAAAGACACCCTATGACTGTGCCAATGAGTTGTTTTCCCACCTAAGGTGTTGAGGAACTATGTCAAGGGGCTATTTTCTCACCGAACTTGTCTAACGACTATGTCATCAGTTTGTTTTTCTCACTAAAGTTGCCTAGCGACCATACCATTGCATTGTTTTGCCCACCAAAGATGTCCACTGGGCTATTTTTTCATCGAAAGTGCCCGACAACTGTGCCAATTGGTTCTTTCTCCCATCGAAGGTGCTCAATGACTATGCCAACACGTTGTTTTGTTCACTGAAGGTGCCCAGTGACTATGCCAATGGTTTGTTTTCCTCGGCAAAGGTATGCCAACGGGTCATTTTCTTACCAAAGGTACCCAGCGATCGTGCCAAAGAGTTATTTTCTCACCGAAGCCACCCAGTGACAGGCCAATGGTCTATTTTTCCCACCAAAGGTGCCCAATAACAATGCGAAAGGGCTCTTTTCTAACCAATGATGCCCAATGACTGTGCTAATAGGTTGTTTTCTCACGAAAGGTGCCTAGCGTCCCTAATA
Organism: Erythroxylum alaternifolium; assembly: GCA_027478495.1. Taxonomy (NCBI): domain Eukaryota; kingdom Viridiplantae; phylum Streptophyta; class Magnoliopsida; order Malpighiales; family Erythroxylaceae; genus Erythroxylum; species Erythroxylum alaternifolium. The sequence continues at coordinate 1,178 of JANIIA010058497.1, forward strand.
GTGGGTTGTTTTACCCACCTTTTCTCATCAAACGTGCCCATTGACCGTGTGAATGAGCTATTTATCACACCGAAGGTGCCCATCGACTTTAGCAATAGGTCATTTTCTTACCAAATACAACCAACAACCGTGCCAAAGAGTTGTTTTCTCATCAAAGGCACCCAATGACTATGCAAATGGGCTCTTTTACCCACCAAAAGGTGTCCAACAACAATGCCAAAGGGCTTTTTTCTCACCAATGGTGCCCGATGACCATGCTAATGGGTTGTTTTCTAATGAAAGGTGCCCAGCTACCATATTAGTGGGTTATTTTACCCACCTTAAGTGTACTAACGAGCTATTTTCTCATTAAAAGTTCGCATTGATCATGTGAATGATATCACACCGAAGGTGGCCTTCGACTTTGCCAACAAGTTATTTTTTTACTAAAGGTGCCACGGGACTGTACGAATGAGATATTTTCTCACCAAAGGTGCCCAGTGACTATGACAACGAGCTCCTTTGCCTACCCAAGGTGCCAAATGACAATGCCAACTAACTATTTTCTGACCGAAAGCACCTGGTGACCGTGCCAATGAGTTGTTCTTACCTAAGGTGCTGAGGAACTGCTTCAATGGGCTATTTTCTTACTGAACTTCCCTAATGACTATGTCATCAGTTTGCTTTGCTCACTGAAGTTTATTTTGCCCACCAAAGATGGGCATTTGGCTATTATTTCATCGAAAGTGTGCAGTAATTGTGCCAATAGGTTCTATTTCCCATCGAAGATGCATAATGACCTATGCCAATAGGTTGTTTTGCTCATTGAAGGTGTCTAGCGACCATGTTAATGGTTTGTTTTCCTCACCAAAGGTGTGCCAACAAATTGTCTCACCGAAGGTGCGAAGTAATGATGGCAATGGGCTCTTTCGTCCACCAAAGATGTACCAATGTGTTGTTTTGCTCACGAAAGGTGTCCAATGATTAGGCCAACGAGTTGTTTTGCCCACCAAGGATGTTCTAACAGGCTATTTTCTCAACAAAAGTACCCAATGACAGTGCCAATGCATTCTTTTTCACACCAAAGGTGCCCATTGACAATGCCAATGAGCTTTTTTGCTCACCAAAGGTGCCCAACAATAATGTCAACGGGCTATTTTCTCATCGAAGATGCCCAACTACCATGCCAATAGGTTGTTTTTCTCAAAGAAGGTGCCCAACCACGATGCCATTGGGTTGTTTTTCCCACCACAGGTGTGCCAATAACCCATTTACTCACCAAAGGTGCCCAGTGACATTGCCAACGAATTATTTTCTCACCGAACGTGCCTAATGACTATGTCAACAGTTTTTTTCTTATCGAAGGTACCCAGCCATTATGACAATGGATTGTTTTCTCATCAAAGGTGCCTAACGACTATGTCAATAGGCTTTTTTCCCCACTAAAGGTGCCTAACGACAATTCTAACAAGTTGTTATGTTTGCTAAAGATGCCCAGTGAGCATGCCGACGGGTTGTTTTCTTTGCTGAAGATGAACCAACAGGTTGTTTTCTCGCCAAAGGTGCCTAGTGACTATGCCAACAGAATGTTTTGCCCATTGAAGGTATGGAAAAACCTTATCCACGGGTTGTTTTGACCACCGTAGGTGAGTCAAAGGACTGTTTTCACATCGATGGATCCCAAAAATTGTGTTAATAGGCTCTTTTGCCCACCAAAGGTGCCTAGTGACGATGATAACGAGTTATTTTCTAACTAATAGGACTAGCGACCAAGCCAATGAGTTGTTTTCCCACCAAAGGCACCCAACAATTATGTCAAAAAGTTGTTTTCTCACTAAAGGCACCTAATGACCGTGCCAATGGGCTCTTTTTCCCACCAAAGGTGTCCAACAACAATGCCAATGGGCTCTTTTCTCACTAATGGTGCCCGATGACTGTGCTAATTGGATGTTTTCTTATGAAAGGTGCCCAACGACCATGCTAGTAGGCTATTTTACTTACCTCAAGTGTATTAACGGGCTATTTTCTCATCAAAGGTGCACATTGACCGTATGAATGTTCTATTTACCACACCGAAGGTGCCCATTGACTTTACCAACGAGTCCTTTTTTCATTGAAGGTGCCATGAGAGTATGTCAATTAGATGTTTTCACTAAAAGTGCCCAGCGACTGTGACAACGAACTCTTTCGCCTACCAAAAGTGCCCAATGATAACACCCAATGATTGTTTTCTCACCGAAGGCACCTATCGATCGTGCCAATGAGTTGTTTTCTCACTTAAGGTACTGAGGAACCGTGCCAACAGGCTATTTTCTCACCGAACTTGCCCAACGACTATGTCATCGGTTTGTTTTGCTCACTGAAGTTGTCTAGCGATAGTGCCAATGGGTTATTTTGCCCACCAAAGATGCCTAGTAGGCTATTTTTTCAACAAAAGTGCCCAACAACTGTGCCAATGGATTCTTGGATTCTTTTTCCCATCGTAGGTGCCCAACAACTAGGCCAAAAGGATTTTTTGCTCACTGAAGGTGCTCAGCAAGCATGCCAATGATTTGTTTTCATCATTAAAGGTGTAACAACGGGTCGTTTTCCTACCGAGAGTACCCAACGATCGTGCCTAAGAGTTGTTTCTCACCGAAGGAACCCAGTGACTATGCCAATGGGCTCGCTTTCCCACCAAAGGTGCCTAATAACAATGCCAAATGGCTATTTTTCTCACCAATGATGCCCGATGACGATGCTAATGGGTTGTTTTCTCATGAAAGGAGCCCAACGGCCTTGCTACTTGGTTGTTTTACCCACCTTAAGTGTGCTAATGGGCTATTTTCTGATCAAAAGTGCCCATTGATCATGTGAATGAACTATTTATCACACTAAAGGTGCCCATTGATTTTGCCAACGGGTCATTTTCTTACCGAAGGCACCCAAAGACTATGCCAAAGAGTTGTTTTCTCACCAAGTGCACCCAGTGACTATGCCATTGGGCTCTTTTTCCCACCAATAGTGTCCAACAACAATGCCAAAGGGCTCTTTTCTCACCAATGGTGCCCGATGACCGTGCTAAAGGTTTTTTTCTGATGAAAGGTGCCCAGGGACCATGCTAGTGGGTTGTTCTACCCACCTAAAGTGTACTAACGGGCTATTTTCTCATCAAAGGTGCGCATTGAACGTGTGCGTGAGCTATTTATCATACCGAAGGTCCATATTGATTTTGCCAACAAGTTTTTTCACTGAAGGTTCCACGGGACTATGCCAATGAGATGTTTTCTCGCCGAAGGTGCCTAGTCACTATGACAACAAGCTATTTTGCCTACCAAAGGTGCCTAATGACAATGCCAACTGGCCGTTTTCTCACCGAAGGCACACAGTGACCGTGCCAATGAGTTGTTTTCTCACCTAAGGTACTGAGAAACTGTCCCAAAGGGCTATTTTGTCACCAAACTTGTCCGATGATTGTGTTGTCGATTTCTTTTGCTCACTGAGGTTGCCTGGCAACCGTACCAATTTGTTGTTTTGCTCACCAAAGATGTCCAGTGTGCTATTTTTTCATCGAAAGTACCCTGCAACTGTGCCAATGGGTTCTTTTTCGCATCAAAGGTGCCCAATGACTAAGCCAAAAGGTTGCCTTGTTGACTAAAGGTGCCCAACGACCATGCTAATGATTTGTTTTTCTCACCAAAGGTATGCCAACGGGTCGTTTTCTCACCTAAGATACCCAACAATCGTGCCAAAGAGTTATTTTCTCATCAAAGGCATCCAGTGATCATGCTAATGGGCTCTTTTTCACACCAAAGGTGCTCAACAATAATGCCAAAGGATTCCTTTCTCACCAATGATGCCTGATGGCCCTACTAATGGGATGCTTTCTCACAAAACTTGCACAACAACAGTGTTAGTGGGTTGTTTTATCCACCTCAAGTGCACTAACGGGTTATTTTCTCATTAAAAATGCTCTTTGACCATGTGAATGAGCTATTTATCAAACTGAAGGTGACCATCAATTTTGCCAATGGGTCGTTTTCTCACCGAAGGAACCCATCGATCGTGTCAAAGAGTTTTTTTCCCACCAAAGGTGTCCAACAATAATGCCAAAGGGCTCTTTTCTGACCAATGGTGCTCCATGACTGTGCTAATGGGTTGTTTCTCACGAAAGGTGCTCAGTGACCATGTTAGTGGGTTGTTTTACCCACCTTAAATGTACTAGCAGGCTATTTTCTCATCAAACGTCCGTATTAACCATGTGAATGAGCTATTTATCATATCGAAGGTGCCCATCAACTTTGCCAACTAGTTGTTTTCCACTTAAGGTGCCACAGAACTGTGCCAATGCGATGTTTTCTCACCGAAGGTGCCCAATGATTGTGAGAACGAGCTCTTTTGCCTACCAAAGGTTCCAAATGACAACACCAACTGGCATTTTTCTCACTAAAGGCACCTAGTGGCTATGCCAATAACTTGTTTTCTCACCTAAGGAACTGAGGAACTGTGCTAATGGGCTATTTTCTCATCGAACTTGGCCAGCGACTGTGTCATTGGTTTGTTTTGCTCACTGAAGTTGCCTAGTGACCATACCAATGGATTGTTTTTCCCACCAACCATATCCAGTGGGCTATTTTTTCATCGAAGGTTCCCAACAACTATGCCAATGGGTTCTTTTCTCTATCGAAGGTGCCTAACGACTATCTCAATAGGTTGTTTTATTAACTGAAAATGCCCAGCTACCATGCCAATGATTTGTTTTCTCACCGAAGGTGCTTATCGATAGTGCCGTTAGGCTCTTTTATCCACCAAAAATTCCCAGCCACCAAAGATGTACCAATGTGTTGCTTTACTCACCGAAGGTGCCCAATGACTAGGCCAATGAGTGTTTTGCCCACCAAAGATGTGCTAACAGGTTATTTTCTCACTGAAAGTGTGCGGTGACTGTGCAAATGCACATTTTTGCCTACCAAATGTGACCAACGACATTGCCAATGGGCTCTTTTCTCATCAAAGGTGTCCAACATCTATGCTAACGGGTTGTCTTCTCAACAAAGAATCCCAACGACATCGTCAATGGGTTTATATACCCATCAAAGGTGTGCCAACGTGCTATTTTCTCACCTAAGCTGCCTAACGACCATGCAAAGGGGCTCTTTTGCCTACTGAAAATGCCCAATGATAATGACAACGAGCTCTTTACCTCGCCAAAGTTGCCCAGCGATCATGGCAATGGTTTTTTTCTCACCGAAGGTGCCCAACGACCATGCCAATAGACTATTTAGCCCACCTAAGTTACCCAAAGGAAATGCCAACGAGCTTTTCTCTTACCAAAGGCACCCAATGATTGTGCCATCAGACTATTTTCTTACTGAAGGTGCTAAGGGATCATGTCAACGAGTTATTTTCCCACTGATGATGCCCCATGATAGTGCCAACTAGTTGTTTTGCTCACCAGATATGCCTAATGACCATGTCAACAAGCTATTTTGCCCAACAAAGGTGAGCCAACAACCTATTTTTTTAATCAAAAGTTTCCAGTGACTGCGCTAATGGATTCTTTTTCCCACCGACGGTGCCCAACAATAAGATCAACGGGTTGTTTTCTCACCAAAGGTGCCCAATGACTGTGCCAAAAGATTGTTTTCTCATGGAAGTTGCATAACAGCCGTGCCAATGAACTATTTAGCCCACCGAAAGTGTCCAATGATAATGCCAACGGGCTTTTTTCTTATCGAAGCTGCCCAGCAATCATGCCATCGGGCTGTTTTCTTACCAAAGGTGTCCAGCAACCATGCAAATGGGTTATTATGCCCACTATAAGTGTGCCTATGGGCTGTTTTGTCAACAACGGTGCCTAACAACTGTGCCAATGACCTCTTCTTCCCACCAAAGGTGCCCAACGACATTGCTAACGGACTATTTTCTCACCGATGGTGCCCAACGATTGTACTAATAGGTTGTTTTTCTCACCGATGCTTCCAAGCAACCTTGCCAATGGGTTATTTTTCCGACCATAAGTGTGCTAACGAGCTATTTTTTCTCCAAAGATGCCCAACGACCGTGCCAATGGGCTATTTAGCCTACCAAAGGTGTCCAATGGCAATGCCAACTGGCTTTTTTCTTACCAAAGGTGCCCAATGATTATGCCATCAATTATTTTCTCACCAAAGGTGTCCAAGGACAGTGCTAATGAGTTATTATCTCACAGAAGGCACCAGACGACCGTGCTAACAAGTTGTTTTCTCACAAAAGGTGCCCAGCGAGTTTTTAAATGGAATGCTTTGCCCAAAAATAGTTAGCCAAAGGGTTGATTTCTCATCAAGGGTGTCCAATGACAGTGTTAATGAATTCTTTTGGCCACTGTAGTTACCTAACAACAATGTCAAAAGGTTGTTTTCTTACCAAAGATGCCCAACAATTGTGCTAATGAGTTGTTTTCTCAACAAAGGTGCGAAAAACTAGTGTCAATGGGTTTTTTGCTCATCAAAGGTACCTAGCGGCCATGTGAATGGGTTGTTTTTCCCACCGTAGGTATGCCGACTGCCTATTTTCTCATCGAAGGTGCCAAGCTATTGTGCTAATGAGTTGTTTTACGCACCAAAGGTGCCCTGCTACCATGTCAATAAGTTATTTTTTCATTTAAAGTGCACCGTGACCATGTTAACGAGTTGTTTTGCAAACCGAAGGTGCCCAACAACCATGTAAACAGGTTGTTTTTGCCACCAAAGGTGTTCTAATAGGCTGATTTCTCACCAAAAGTGCGTAGCGACTGTGTCATTAAACTCTTTTGCCCACCGAAGTTACCCAATGACAATGTCAACGGACTATTTTTTCACTGAAGGCACCCAATGATCGTGCCAGCAGGTTGTTTTCTCACTTAAGGTGCCAAGCAATCGTGCTAATAGGTTATTTTCTCACTGAATGTTCCCAACGACTGTGTCAGTGATTTGTTTCGCTCACCGAAGGTTGCCAACAACTATACCAATGGGTTGTTTTACCCACCAAAGGTATGCTAACGGGCTGTTTTCTCACCAAAGGCACCTAATGACAATGCCAATAGGTTATTTTGTCACTGAAAGTGCATAACAATTGTATGAACAAATTGTTTTTCTGACCCAAGACACCCAATGACCTTGTTAACGTGTTGGTTTGCACACCATAAATGTGCTAGCGACTATGTCATTGGGCTCTTTTGCCCATTGAAGTTGCCAATGACAATGCCAATAGACTATTTTAGCGACCATGCCAACGGGTTATTTTCTCACTTAATATACCCAACAACTGTGTCAATGATTTGTTTCGCTCATCAAAGGTGGCCAACAACCATGCCAACGATTTGTTTAGCCCACCAAAGGTATGCCAATGGGCTGTTTTCTCACCAATGGCACCCAATGACAATGCCAATAGGTTGTTTTCTCACCGAAAGTGCATAACAATCATACGAACGGATTGTTTTTCTCACCCAAGGCACCCAATGACCTTGCCAATGTGTTGGTTTACTTTGTACCCAATAACCTTGCCAACGTGTTGGTTTGCACACCACAAGTGTTCTAATAGGCTATTTAGCCCACTGAAGATTGCCAACAGTAATGCCAATGAGCTGTTTTCTCACTGAAGATGCCCATTGACCTTGCCAATTGGTTACTATGCCCAACACAAGTGTTTTAGTGGGCTATTTTCCCACCAAAGGTGCACAGCGACCGCGCCAATGGGCCATTTAGCCCACCGAAGGTTCCCCATGGCAATGCCGACTGGCTTTTTAATACAGAAAGTATCTAGTGACCATGCCATTAGGTTGTTTTCTCATTGAAGTTGTCAAGGGACTGTGCCAACAAGTTGTTTTCCTCACTAAAGATGCCCAATGATCATGTCAAAGGGTTTTTTTTTTAACAACGCTGAGCCAACGGGCTACTTTCCCACCAAAAGTGCCCAACGATCTTGCTAATGCGCCCTTTTTCCCACCAAGGCGCCCAATGACAATGTCAACAGGCTATTTTCTCACAGAATGTGCCCAGCAACCGTGCTAACAAGTTTTTTTCCCACCGAAGGTGCCCAGCAATGATGCGAAAAGATTGTTTTGCTCACCCAAAGTGACTAGTGACCACGTCAATAGGTTGTGCCCACCGCAGGAGTGCGAACAGACTGTTTTCTCATTGAAGGTGCACAACGACTGTGTAAATTGGCTCTTTTTCTCACAAAACATGCCCAATGATAATGCTAATGACTCTTTTCTCATCGAAGGTGCCTAACGACTATGCCAAAGTGTTTTTCTCACTAAAGTTGTATAGCGACCTTACTAATGGGTTGCTTTACCTAACACAAGTGTGTTAACGGCCTATTTTTTAATCAAAAGTACCTAGGGACTGTGTCAATGGGCTATTTAGCCCACTAAAGGTGGCCAACGACAACACCAATAGTCTTTTATAATACCGAAGGCACCTAGCGACTATACCATTAGGTTGTTTTCTCACCGAAGGTGCCAAGGGACCATGTAAAGAAAATGTTTTCTCACCAAAGGTACCCCAAGACTATGCCAACAGGTTGTTTTGCTCGTTAAAGATGCCCAGTGACTATGTCAACGAGCTATTTTGCCTAACAAAGACGAACTAATAGCCTATTTTCTCACCAAAGATGCCCAGTGACCTTGCCAGTGGTTTGTCTATCCCACCACAAGGGTTCTAATGGGCTATTTTCTCACCAAAGGGGCCTAGTGACCATTCCAATGGGCTATTTAACCTACCAAAGGTGCCCAACGGTAATGCCAACGGGCTTTTTTCTCACCTAAGGTGCCCAATGACTATGCCATCAGGTTATTTTCTCACTGAAAGTGTTAGGGATGGTGCTAAAGAGTTGTTTTCTCACTGAAAGTACCCCACAACCGTGCCAACATGTTGTTTTGCTCACAAAAGATGCTTGACGACTATGTCAATGGAATGTTTTTCCAAACAAAGGTTAGTCAATGGGTTATTTTCATACAAAAGATGACCAGTGATTGCATTAATAGGCTCTTTCACCCACTAATTTGCCTAACAAAAATGTCAAAAGGTTGTTTTCTCACCGAAGGTGCTTAAAGACTATGCTAATGGGTGGTTTTCTCACTGAAGGTGCCCAGCTATTGTGTCAACTGGTTGTTTTACTCACCGAATAGGCCCAACCACCATGTCAATGGGTTGTTTTGCCCACCGCAGGTGTTCCAACCTGTTGTTTTCTCACGAAAGGTGCCAAACAACCATGCCAATGGGTTGTTTTGGCCACCTCAAATGTACTAACGGGATATTTTCTCACTAAAGGTGCCTAACAACCTTGCTAATGGGTTGTTTTGCACAATACAAGTGTGCTAACGGGCTATTTAGCGCACTGAAGGTTCCTAATAGCAGTGCCAACAGGCTGTTTTTCTTTTTGAAGATGCCAGTGACCTTGCTAATTGATTGTTTTGGGCAACACAAGTTTGCTGATGGGCTATTTTTTCACCAAAGGTACACAGGCACTATGTCAATTGGCCATTTAGCCCATCGAAAGTGCCAAACAATAATGTCAATAGGCTTTTATCATATCAAAAGTGGCCAGTGTTTATGTCATCAGGCTATTTTCTCATCAAACTTGCCAAAGGACCAAGCCAACGATTTTTTTTCCTCACCAAAGGAGCCCTATAAAAGTGCCAATGATTTGTTTTGCTCACCGAAGGTGGCCAATGGCCATTCCAATAGGTTTTTTTTCCCACCAAAGTTATGCCCATGGGTTGTTTTCTCACTGAAGGCACCCAACGATAATGCCAATAGGCAGTTTTCTCACTAAAAATGCACAACAATCGTGCAATCAGATTGTTTTTCTCATCAAAGGCTCCTAGTGACCTTGCTAACAATTTTTTTTGC
>JANIIA010058573.1:0-11005 GCA_027478495.1 Erythroxylum alaternifolium
TTGTGAATATATAAGTGTTTTCAAATCTTACAGGGCTTATAAAAATTTTGGAAATGTCAAAATGCAGTGGTTATGTTGCCGAAAGTTTCAGTAAAATGATAGAAAACAAAAAGTTCCCACTATTATCCGCACTTTTAATTATTAAAGTATAAAAGGTTTTAAATATTTGAACAGCTTGGCTTTGCCAGAAACCTTTGGTCGAGTCAAATATTGATTGAAGGGCTACCGTATGGTCACCGGGAGGCCTCAACTCGGATTTCAAAAGGGGAACTCCAGGATGGGTCCTTTCATTAGTGGTTAACTAGTCACAGGTAAGCGATGCAGAACCAACTCCGTGACTTTATACCTAGTATACTGTGTGATAAAAAAAGTAGTGGTGGGCTATGTTGAGTAAGACAGTTCATAAAAATAATAATGATGTCATTATTCATTTTAAAAGTAATTTTAGAGGCATCGTATGGTACCAATTCTAGTTATTGACTATTTTTAGTATAAAAGTTTTCAAAAAACTTATTGCCACCAATGTTTATTGTTTAAGGGAAAAGGAAAAAGGAAAATGGAAACTTTTATATTATGAGTTTAATTTTGAAAAAGCATTTCAAAATAGTTTTTAGACAAACTAAAATTGTGCTATATGAAATGTTACTTATTACTATATTTTATGATGCACGAATGAATTTTGGTGGTGATTATTTTACTATAAGCTTTCGTATCATATGGGAATATTTTAGTTGTGTTGTTATGAAAAGTTTAATTTTCAGTAAAATGATTAACACTCACCGAGCTTATTTAACTCAACATTATTTTTTATGTTTTAAATAAACCACCCCAGGTATGCATACAAGTGCTATAATAGCTAGGATCCCACAACATTATTAGTTGTATCGTCGAATGTTGTTGTGTTTGTGTCATTTTTACTATGTATATGTTTTCATGTAATTGGCTTAGTTACTTGTATATATGGTTTAAATTATTTTGGAAAGGGTTTAAAAGAGTGATCTTGTAATATTTTTCAGATTATAAAATGTTAAGAATTATTTGTTTGTTGTTGCTTATGAGATGGACCTCAGGTCCCATTTTAGAACATGAGATGATATATGAAATACTAAAAGTGTTTTAAATCATGTTATGTAGGTTTTGAAATTTGGGAATCTTAAAAAAACAGTCATTATGTTGCCAGATTTTTATAAAAAAGATTTCCCACTATTTTTCGTGCTTTTAACTTTTAAAGTACAAAAGGTTTTTAACAGTTGAACGACTTAGCTTTGGGGGAACCCTTTGGTTGAGTTAGATATCGATTGAATGGCTACTGTGAGGTTGTTAAAAGGGCTCCACTCGAGTTCTGTAGGGGAAGCTCTAGGACGGGTTCTTTCAGTTTGTCGATTCCTTATTTTTATTTTCTATCTAACAATATATTCATATATTGTTTTAGCCTTTAGATGTCTTGATTTAGAAAATTACATAAAACTTAGTCACTATCTGTTAAGTACCTAAAATAAATCATCGATTGTATATATTAACATATAATTCATGTAATAAGTTTATGACTTTAAATCAAATAATACATTCAATTCATGTTTAGGAACCTTAACAAGAAGACTAAAGAAGTTCTAATACTTCGTCACCATAATTGAAAGCACAAAAATTGGTGCTCTTTTTGCGAGGCACGTGCCCTAACAATTTATCTATCTTGAAATCGAAGTCTTGTGGTATATATAAAGTTATGTACTATGCGGTTGAAGAATGTTAGGGAGTTCATAAGTCTCAAATTAGAATCGCAGTGTTTGAAAATTTTTAATTCCTTTGTTTAATCGCTAGCTATAAGTTGAAAGAAGTTCTAAATAAGCTTTTACTAAACGAGACTAACTTTCTTTATAGAACTGTCTGGGTTGGTGCCTTAAAGATCTATAATGTTTTTCATCTCCTGACAACTTATATATTTCATTTTCAACATTTAATTGAGAGTCCAAGATTTGTTTGGATTAGATTTAATTCTCTGGAAGTTGTGATCCTTTATAATGTAACTATTTACCCATTTGACCTAAATTGATTCCTAATCTATAAAGAGTTTCCAAGACCTTAGAACATTTGATTTTAACTACAGTTGAGTTATTAACTCTATTGTTTTGATCAAGTTTTAGGAAAGATACAAGTGACAAAACTAGCAAAAATGATGGTTATTAAACACTGAATTGATTAGTTAAAGCCTACCTACATAAGGAAGAATTATCGTATCCTAATGTTCTATTCTTTTATGGAATGAATCAAATAGGGATTGATAATCTCTATAGGTAATTAGCTGAAATGGGTATTCTTAAGTACTTGAAGGAAAGTTCAAGATGCCTTAGTCTTGATAAATTAGAGAGATAAGCTATTGAATTTAATGAATTTATTGAGATATAGATGTTGCTCTTGCTATAGTTGATTAACAAACTCGAGAGCTAATTAAATATGTACAGATACTCTATCAAGGCTTTAATTCATACAAAGTCAACCCCATATATAATAATAGAATATCATATATGAATGACAAGTTGAAAAGTTTTAACTTTTTGAATTTGTAATGATACCTGGACCTTATTTCATGCTTAATATTAAAAGTAATTAATCTAGTTAGAGCTTCGATACAAATTATAAACAAGTAATGAGATAATGAGTCACCTTGTCTTAGTCCTTTGGCTTTATTGAAAGCCAAGATTAGTTCCTTACTTATTTTGAATGTTACCAAAATGGATTCATAATACATTGTTCAAACCATATTACAAATTGATAGGAAAATCCATACGTTGTTGTATGTTTAACAGGAACCTCCAGCTGATGAAATCTAATACTTTATGGAAATTAGTTTTTATGGGGCAACTTGTAAGAGAATTTTTGCTTTAATTGCTCTTGATAGTTTTTGATCCAGTAATAAATTATCACTGATTCTCTTATTTTATATGAAATCACCTTAGGAGAAACTAATGATGTGCTTCAATAGAGTTTTAAGTCTTACTACTAGCATTTTTTAGATGATCTTATAAATGACATTACAACAAGATATAGGCTTCTAATCTTCTACAAAGCTAGGGTTTAAAGAATTGCTAATGAGAAACACATTGGCTTTATTCAATTCTCTTAGCATTTTTCATATAAGAAAATTACCATAATAAATTTTGACACAAATTTTCCTTTCAATTGCCAAGATTTCTCAAAATAAATAGGTGTTAACTTATCTAAATCACGAACCTTATCAGGTTTCACGCTAGAAAGGGCTTGGTCAATATTAGTGATGTTGAAAGGCTTAAAGAGCTTCACCTTTTACATTTATAATAGTGTTTGTTATATAAAGTTCATGATATCCTAGGTGTAAGAAAAATTATTAATAAGGGAACCTAGTGTATTTCTAAAGTAGCTATATGCCTTTGATTTTAAATTTTAACTTAAATTTCTTCTATATAGAATCTTGTTGAAGTTTAATTTAAACTTATCTATACCGCAAATATTAGATTATATCTTATAGTATAAAAGTATCATTCTCACAAGTGTATTAGTCATCTAACAATTCTTGTAACACTTTGTTTAAGGTTAATAATATATTAAAATGATGAGAAAATAAACTAAACTAAAGGAATTTTATAATTGAATAATTAAACAAGAAGCAGTGAATTTATTGATTAATCAATGATGAAAACCTAGGAATTACTTTTATCCTTGTTGTGTTTCACTTCACCTTTTTGATTTATAATACTCAAACCTAGATATCCAATAGTTATGATTTCCCTCTCTTGAGATCTAGCTAGGTAATCTAATTAAAATAGATAAGAGTTGAATTGTAACCTCTTTATCAATCAAAACTTTTCTTAACTATCTAATTGGATTTGAAGCTATCTTAAAGGCAAGTAATAAACAATTAAGATCTCTCTTCAATTGTCTATTAATATGATGTTTATAGGTCTATTATGGTACCAACTTTTGCTGCACAAAACAACATAGATAATTCAATTTAACCTCATGATTCAAATTAAATATAATGTAATAAACACCATAAGTATATCTCTATTAAATCAAGAATGTAAAAGTTTACCAAACAGTTCAAGAGTAATCTCTAAAATAACTTTAGCAATTTATAGCCAACATATATCCCAATTGATTCATCATTAACATCAAAAAATATTAAGGAAAGAAAAGAAAATAATAGAAGTTTGAATTATTGATGTTTTCTCTTCTCTATCCTTGAGTTGGAAAAATTTGTAGCTTTTATTCTTCATGAATTTTCTCTCTTTGATCTCTTTTTTGGTGTTTCCAGTTGCCTCTTTTAATGTCTCTTTTCCTTTTATACTTCTTGGTCCTTCTGGGGTTCTTTCTAGTGTTTTCACACTTGTTTTTGTTCCAAACATAGCCTTAAATCATAAAAAATATAAATATCTTGTGACTTGGAATTCTGGCATTTACACAATCATGTATAGTGCATAATCGTGACTCTTTCCTTTATCTAGCTTCTTCTTCATCTCTTCTTGAAATTTACAGTCTCCACTCATTATTAAAAAACATCAAATATTCCATCAAGCATATACTAAGATCACATTCTTGCCCTAATCAACAATAATCAAACAAAAAACAAAAAACACTAACAAAGACATAAATCTAAATTCTGGACATATGATTATGACTCAAGAAAACACCTAAAAACACACTATACAACCTATAAAACACACTTATCGATTCTCTGTTTGAGGTTCTTAGTAAGCAAATGGTGTTGACATTCTTCTTGCTTATGATTGCATTATGAAAATATTTGGAGTTCCTATCACCATCTTTCAGCTAATAGATTCTAGCTTTTTGTTTTAATAAGAAGTTTTGGGCTTAAAAGCTTGTATATTTTTTAAGTGCCTTCCTCTCTCTGGTTTTTAAAGCATCATCTTTTGGGTTGGGGTAAAGGTCTTTTTAAGTTGAATTTAGGTAAAGATCTTTTTAAGTTGAATTTAACTCTTCTTCGCCTCTTCTTTCATACTTTGGAGCTTCCTGATACATTTAAATGTTTTCTATCAGTCACACCTAAATCATATACCTTTTATAATTAATCTTCAAATCCTTCAAATTTGATCAAATTATTTTTATATGAAAAGAATTTTTAGAGTCATTTTATTGGTCTACATCATGATCTTTATAGTATAATGATCTAAACATAAAAAGTTTTATAATTATACTTTGTTAATTTCTTTGTTTATTTCCTTCAACCTTCTAAGCATAAATAATATTGTTAGGGTTTCCTAGAACTAGACATAGGATTGCGTAGAGGAGTGTATAGTTCTAAGATCATTCCACAAAGAAATTCTTTAAAAATCTTGATTAGAAGTGACTTCTAACCAGTTGTGGTCTTAATCAATATTGACTACCATATGGATGAACTGGTCAGAAACTATTTGATGCACTCTTACTTTGCTAGGGTCAAATGCCATAATGATTCTCCCTTTATTGTAGGCTTGATGGTTTGAAATGAAGCTCCAATTCTTGCTAAATACCTAGAGACACTTGTCAAGTTTGTAAACTCTTAATAAAGATTAAGCAAGCAGAACTTTTTTGAAAATAGATAATTATAAATTATCTGTTTTTTTAGGGTGAGGAATTTATAACCCTCACATTCTAGGCTATGATTGAAGATATTAGAGCTTGTGCCCTTTTTTGTTGCTTTTCTTCCTGGTGTCTTCCTTAATTTCATCAATGAGGCTTTACTTAATTCATCTATTTTGAACAATGAGAGATTCTAACAAATGTTTTGTTGATAACAAAATATAAGTACTATGAATGGGTTTATTATTTTAATGAGAAGGAATATGAGAACAAGATGTGGTTATACACTTAAAAATATAGTTCATGAAGTTGATAAATGAAAAGATGAATTTTTCAACTTTTAAAGTAAATACCAAGCTAAGAAAAAAAGAAGAACAAGGAATATCAATGTCATTCTTTAGTTTGTAATTTTAATTATAATATCATTTAGTCAGTTTTATTTTCTAAAAGGCTCACTGATAATAAACATTTTATTGCACTTTAGTGCGTGAGTCTTTACATTCATAAAAAACCATTGAATCTTTTGTATTTAATAGAAATATATCTTCATCATTCAGTCAATCTTTAAGGACTATTTTGGGAAATGCTTAAATCATAATAACATTAAATAAATTGGATTTGAACATTTAAAGTTAAAATCTTATCTTTAGGGGAATTGGTCAAACTATATGGGTTAGTAGTCAACCAATAGGTAAAGTTATTAAAATTAATGTACCAAGAGTTTATTTTAACATTAGTTTATGTATTTGTCAACCAACGTGCCATATTAGTTGACCAATATGCCTACTGGTTGACCAATGTCTTAATGGATAGTGAATTTGTGTATTTAATGCACACTGGTTGATCAATATTTAATACTGGTAGATCGGTACTCTACAATTAGCCATTATAATGACTAATGCTTCACTTTAATGGCTAGTAAGGGTCTTGAAACTTTATAAATACACATTTTCTCATTGGTTCTTGTATAAAGAAGAATTTATGTGCCTTGTACACATATTTCTAAGTGTTTTTCAATCATTCAAGCATCATGGCCTCATATGTGTGTTAGTGAACCTTATCGAAATTATCAAGTGATAAAGTGAGATATTTTGAGTTACAAGATTTAGATAGGGAATTTTAATATTATACTTAGAGGTGATCCAAATGAGACTAAGGTTCCTCTTCACCTTGAAAGAAGATTATAAAAGGTTATTTTTTGCCTTGAAAGAAGATTGTAAAAAGGTTATTTTTCTCCTTGAAAGAAGAATTATAATAAAATTCTAAGAAGATTTTTAGGAGCAGATGTAGGCAAGAGTTATTTATTGAACCACATTATCTCTTCCCTGTCATCTTTAGATTATTGGACAATTGATTGATTAATTTATATTATGCAATTCCCTCATCCTTATTTGAAATAATTATTGTTAATTAAGTATACTGGTTAGAAAATTAGTTGAATTTTATGAAAACTCAATTTATCCCATTTTGGTTGCCATTATAGACTAAAAATATTCTATAGTAAACTTATTACATAGTCGCAATAGGCTTAAGAGAACTAATTTGTTTGTCTCTAAATCTTGGTTAATGGGGGAACTACCCTTTGATGATTATATATATGTTTGTTATATATAAAGTTTCTCCTTTAAGTTATTATTTTATGTAATCAGTACTGTGTTTATTTCATGCTAAGTATCAATATCTTAATATCCCTTATATAATTCAGTTTGAATTTCCTTCCTATATATGTTACTTCATTTCAATGCTTAAACTTTAACACCATCTATCACTGAACTAAAGGTCCCTTTTAAATTTCCTAGTTTATTTAAGTCAACTTTAATTATCAAACTAGTATGGCATTTAGAAAACAGGGTAACACAACTATAATAGCATTTTTAGTTATTTCATTGTTGTTCATAGCTTTAGATTTATCTATTTCTAAACCAAAAACCTTATTATCACCTGTATTAAATCTTTTACCCATATGGTATAGATGAACATAGGAATTTTTATATAAATTCTTATATGAATCATTTAAAGATGGTTTGAGGCCATTAAAGAATGATAACGATGTAAAGAAGTTAATAAAGGTGATATAAGTAAGAAAACTTAAGATAATTACGATGAATTTAGGTGGGAAAAAGTATCTTAAATTATATATTCTTAATGACCTTATAGTAGATATACATATAGATGATGATATCCCAATATGCACTAAAGAAGGAATAAACCCACTGATGCAACTATTAAAGAACCATTAAGGCATCTATTGAAGCAACCATTAAAGTAGACGCTGAAGCGTATGATAAAGCATTACTTAAATACCTAACAAAGTTATTAGACCCTGGCATCCCTTTAGTAAACTTAGATAAACATTCTTTGAGAATATTTATTTCCTCTTTTAACGTCTCATTTCATGTTTTAATGTTCCTAGTGTAGCATTAAAGATCACTTTCATAGATGCCTTAATGTTATGCAATTCATTTCTCAACTTTTCATTCTCATTTATACATACATCTAACTATTTTTGGAATTGCCTAACTTTGAGATAAATTCTTATTTTGTATACTAATGATCTTTGACTATTTAACTAGTTCTTCAAATATCAAATTGTTGCTATTGCTATTGCAAGGTTTATAGTTTAATGTTACCTGATCATCATCCTTATTCATAAAGTACATTTGAGTTATCTCTCCTTTCGAGCGCTCACTTTTAGATTCACTTAAGTTATCCCAAGTTGATGCTTTGAATCTTTTTATTTGTTATCCTTCTTCTCCTTTTTGTCATTTCTTTCATATTTTTCATTATTTTTAAAGAGAGGATATTGGGACTTTATATGCTTGAGTTTCTTACATTCAAAGTAGATAACACTAGAAGATTTATGTTTTTAAGTCAATCTTACCTACCTTGAAGCCTTTTCTTTTGTGGAAAGTTCTCTTTTAGAAACATCTTAAATTTCTTAGTAAGGTATTCATCATTGCTTCCACTTTTAGATGTCTTTTCTTCTTCATTTGATTCCTCTCTTGATCATTTGAAAACTAAGTTATTTTTCTTCACTAGCATTGTTTATTCTTGTGTCTTTTAAAGTCTCATTTCATATGTAAGGAGAGATCTAATGAGCTCATCTAATAGTAGTGTTGTTAAATCTTTATCTTCATAAATAGTCATTACTTTGGCTTTCTATGTCCTTAAAAGTTACCTAAGCAACTTCTTACCATTTCAACACTAGTGTAGGTTTTTCCAAGACCTTTGAGAGCAATAATAATATCATTGAACCTTGTGCATATAGTAGAATTTCTTTCATCATGCTTCATTTGAAAATTTTCATAATTTTTAGATTAATATGCTAACTTTTCTTTCCTTAACTTGATAATTTACGCTAAATTTTATAAGCATTTTTACATATGAAGACTCTATTGATTTCATGTCACACCCCTTATACAGAACCTACAACCACCCACACACATGGCACCCAAAATTCGTATACATACATTCATGGCATACACATGTACATATTACAAAATTTCATATCCTTTAACAATATCAATTAAAAGTAGTATCACATCATTACATTTATATGGTAATCCAAAAGAGATATTACACATAACTTAAATTCTTAATTTCAAACTATTAAGAAACTACAATTTCCTTCATTACATATACAACCATTCTTTAATCAAAAGACATATCCAAAGGTACTTTTACTTTTAACAGTTGGCTTTGATCCTTGCAGATGATCATTTGCCTTACTCTTATTACTTAAACCTAAACGAATTAACACCCATACTAAGCTTAAAACCATAGTAGTGAAACACTTAGTTTGGATGATCACTTATAGAAATCATCTACCAAGTACACACACATTCATGAATATCATAAACTCATGTAATCAATGATGGCATAACTAATGCAAATATGCTTCAATATATTATCCATATACCAAAATGCACATTTATAAGTCAAATATTGATATTCAAAGCTCATCAATACAAATTATTCATGTTATCTCTCATTTATGATTGTTAAATTTCCTTCCTTTATTAAGCCTACACATTTCTTATGGGTGTGGATAATAAGAGTTGTGGATATCTGAAGATATCAAACTGTGGATATCTGAAGGCATTGAACTATAAATACTCGAAGGTATCAAAATGTAGAGACATTATAGTCTTGAAAGGAAGACATCAGTGGTGTCAAACTATAACAGCTACATTGTAACCCTATAGGCATGCCTATCTATCCATCACCTAGACAATGAAGTAGGCACTGTAACATTTTCCTTTAATTATTTACCACTTTCATGATTAACTTAAGTGGTAATTAGTAGTCGAGTTTCCATAATTAATTTAGATAATAACTTGTCAAATGTGAAAGCTAGATTTAGTCTATTATTTAAGTTGATCTTGGAATCCAATTGTTAATTTTAGTAAGATAATTAACCAATCATTTCCATTAATCATGCATTGGAGATTAAATTAGAGAAATTAATTCTCAAAAGTCTTCGATTTTGATTAATCTTTTTGCCTTTTCTTCCAATTGAATCATTTACTTTTAAATCTACTTTGTGACTTTTTTTAAATGCCTTCACTCAATAATCGGGATATAGTGTTTAAGATTGCATTTATTTTTGTTTTTGTCAAAAGTAATTTAAGTGAACCAATTTCATCTCTATGGGAGACGACCTTGGGTAATCACTACAACTACCTCATATACTTGTGAGTAAGATAGCCTAGGTAATTTTTAAAACTTTTTGGGCATGACAAGTTTTTGGCCTCATTACCGGGGAGGTGTTTAGTGTTTTAAACTTGAATTAATTTTGATTGTTTTTGTTTGTTAAAGTGATTTTGATTATTTTGTCGACTGCTTTGTTTGTTCATACATACATTTTTGTCATGTTATTTCTTTGAGTTGCTTTAGTAATTTTCTTATAATTCATTGTTGTTTTTATTTGGTTTACGCAAGGAAGGAGGTCTCGGGAAGGTGAACTTACTCCCTTTATTGACAACGTAAATTAGATAAGAGAACTTCCAAAGGACTTTGAAGACAATCTCGAGGGACCCAAACCAGAAGGTAAAGAGATGGGTGAAAGGTAACCAGTAATAAAGAAGTATACCAAACCGATAATTGGTACTGCCATTTCGTGCATTCGTTTGGAGAGACAGCCAGAAATTATGATTTGAAGAGTATCCACTATAACATGCTTCCATCTTTCTATGGGATTCCCAATCCCTTTAAAATTCATTCGAGAATTCTATACCGCTCTCCAGATGTCCCCGTTAGATGGCCTAAATGAAGATCAACTCAAGATGAGGTACTTCTTATATACATTGAAGGATCGAGCCAAGGCATGACTAATGACCCTTCCACCTGGTTTATTGACTATGTGGGAAGAGGTGTACTGTAACATCCCCTCACCAATTGCTAGTGAACAGTGACATATGCATGCATTATACATGCACATGCATAATAGATA
>JANIIA010058653.1:0-11001 GCA_027478495.1 Erythroxylum alaternifolium
GAGGTCGGGATCAGTTCGCGTCTGCAATGGTCTTCTTTACTTATCTCTGAGTGTACAATTATGTTCTGAAAAATATTATATTATTTGTAAGCGATTTGTAATAAGTTTATAATAGTGAAATGATTGTTTCTTGAGAAATGTGTATTGAAATAATTGTACTTTGAAATTTAATGGGCCCAAGTGGCTAATAAGAGTTTTGTTGATTATTATTGTGCTGTGTCAAATTGTTGTAAATAAAATGGGCCAATTGGATTAAATACCTTCTGTACCTTATTTCTCGATTAAAATGTGATGTGTTTTGTTTTAAGTTAAATGTTTTTGAAAAAGAAAGAATGGGCCCATATGAGTGACACAATTACAAAGAGTTTTTTTTTTTTAAAAAAAAGTATACCGACTTTCGTTAAGTGTTAAGTGATGTGACACGTCACCCTCGCGGGGCACGGACTCGGGTATCATTGTCGATATCGAGTTCGGGTTCAGCGGGAGTGGGGTGTTACATTTTAGATGCTTCGTAGCATCTTCCATTACACTGATGCTCTTATTGTGACTTAAATGCATCTTCATATGCTCCTAACTCTGAGGTAGCAAATGAATCATAACTTGCATTTGTTGATCACTTGATAACTCATGACTAATGTCGTGTAACTCACTTATCATGTTTGATATATCCCCTAAATGTGTTTGCATTATGTGATCTGATCGCTTATTATATTTTTTAACTTTGGTAATGAGTGACCTCATTTGGTCACTATTTTTAGAACTTATACATTATATTATTATTCATGCTACTCAATAACATAAAATGAGCAAATGAGTTCTTCTTCCATATTTCATAAGCATTAATATCCTTTTTATATTATGTAATATTACCTTCCTTAGGAACATCTATTATTATGTTCAATTGTTCTAGAGTCTCCTATTTCTCTAGTATATATTGGATTTTCCTGATTCATACTTCATAACTATCGCTATTTAATTTATCAATCTTGTTGAGTTCAGCAGTAATTTTCTTTGAATCAATAATTATAATTAAAACACGAAGGTTTTGTAGGAAGAAAGAAACATTATATATTCAAGTTAATGTCATATCATACATACATAGAGCAGATAATCAAATTTCAATTACCTATAAAATTGAAATATCATGTAGGTTCTTAATCATCGTTCCTATGATAATTGAATAATAATTCATACTCAAATGGAATTGTCATGTAATGTACATGTAAAATCTATATGGGGAGAGTGAAACATATCAAGCTTGGCATACATAAATGAACACAATATATGTATTTTAGTACAACATTTTTAGTTCAATACAAAATGATCTCATAATATAGATATTACGTAAATATAACAAACCTGACAAGTAATAAAGTCAACTAGGATAAAGCCCTTGAAACTCAATGTACAATAACTCTAATTATTTTGATTAGGAAGCTAATAGAATACAAAGTCCTAATAAGTTCCCTCTTCAAATTTCTCTTATAAACGTTATCACCAACTAACTATAAGTTTTCGGCTTAGGAAAATCTAAATTCTGGAGCATGCTTAATAGCTTTCTTTCTTATTATAGTAATATTAAGTGTAAAGTTATGTACTTCACTTCAACATTTGCAAAAGCCAAACAACCTCTAAACTACAACTCTTGTATTAAGCTATTAACAGAAATAACATGCTGTTAAGTTTTCTCTAGGGAAAAATCGCATCTAAAACAACTACAGTAATATGATGATGACACATCTCATTTGTGCCACATTTTGCAAAAATTTGGGTGTTCTCTTTATTGTAGGCATTTTTTTCTAAAAACATTTTTCCAAAAATTAAAGGTTACTCGTAAAACTCATTAATCATAAAATAAATGATTTTCCAATGAAATTATGATTATTCTCAAAATCTTATTTCTAATTATTATTGAACAAACAATTATAACTATTTTAGTTTAATTAGAAATTTATTTCTAATTACTATTGACCAAATCAAATTAAATTACGAATTTAATTCAATTAGAAATTTGCTTCTAATTATTATTAAATATAGTAATAATTTTAATTCAAATTAGATATTTATTTAAATTCAATTAGAAACTTATTTCTAACCATAATTGAACTAATCAATATTAATTATTGTAATTTATAATTTGTTTAGAAACTTATTTCTAAGTATTATTAAATTCATTGATATTTAATAATGCATAACTACTTAGAATTTTTTAAGTTAGTACTAAAACTTTTAAAGATTTCAATTAACCTTTTAAATTTGTATACATCAAGTCAAGAAGTTATTTTTGTTGACATGGCGTGTCTACCAGATATCTATTAGCTATATTAATTTGTATGATAAGTTACTAAATTGAAACTTTAAAAATTTTGATACTAGATAAAAAAAATCTAAAAAAAGAAGACATTTTTTAACATATTATCTCCATATATACTTACACATATTATCTCCATATATACTTCAGTGTCTCTGTAAGCTTAAATTAATAGTACAAAATCGAGATAATAATTGGCCCATATATTTTTTATTGCTTATATCCAGGAGTCATATCTCAATTGATTTTGCTGGCCCATAGGCCATAGCCATAGGTGATTCTTGGGGGCGCACAGGAATGTGTGGGAGTCTGCGAGAAGCATAAGCACCCTTGTGTCCAATTACAGACCACGCACTATGTAAACAGGGGAGATAGCGGCCGCGGCAGCACCAGTGGCAGCTGCTTCCAACATGGCCTATATGGCATAGAAAACGAAGGAACCAGCCACAGCGCCACTCGCCGCCAGTTTTTGGTGTCTGGCCTATTACTGGGAGGTCTATGATGCTGCTCCTTACCAGATCACCTTCGTATGCCTAGGTTTTTATTTCTGGGTGTAAGTTCTGTTTGGATGATACCTTATTTTTGGAATCCAGACAAAGCGAACTTGGGCCTAGATGTAACTTGTCTCCGGTTTCCTTAGATTGTGGGTTTTTTTAACTTATAGCCTATAGCCTAACAGACTTTCTGCAATACTAGGTTTGTGTTTCTGGGTTTTATTTTGTTTGGACATTAAAAGTCCAAAATTGTCACTCTATTAGACAGTGCGTGAAGGGAGTTCACAACAAAATGGTTTGGCTGATTCCTATCCCTTTCCTTTGGTTTTCAATGTTTGAACACGTCTTGTTTTGTTTTGTTTTGTTTTTATCACTAATTTTGGCTTTGAATGTACAAAAACAAAACATAGTGGACAAAACACCACATTTTGAAGTTCCTTTGAAACATGATTCTTCAATAAATTAATTATTTACTTTTGAGAACCACATCGAACGAGAACCAGTGGGGCATTTTTTTAATTTAGAGATCTACTATTACAATCTGTATTTGATTAATTACGAATCAATTTTTTAATAATGTAAAAATAATTAAGCAACAATTATTTTTTAAAATAGAATAGCTCAATAATGAAAACTAAGATAACACAATTTGAATATCGAAGACATCACAGTGGAGATGCATATACACAGTCTTGCTCCTAGGACCGAAAATGCATCATTTATTAGTACCACTTACGGATGTTAATATCTTAATTTCCATAGGTTAAGGAATGCACGCAGAGGTAATTTCGTGCTCTCTTATCCAATCTGAATGTTCTATAATAACTTATTAGTTTTGAAATTAAACTAATACCTTATATAGTTTAATTCAAAACTATAGCTGTCCTTTGGCAACTGGAACAAAAATGACTGACAATGGGATAACGATATCCCGGTATGGGTGTATAGTATGACTATCATAACGTAATGCCTTAAGACACAAGAAGGGAAAATAAAACGGTGGCATGTCGACTTTGGAAAGAAGACTAAAATAACATGAAACGGTAACAAAAAATGACTCACGATGGTTGCCTGAAGCTTCAAAATGATGGACAACTAACCGTTAACCAATAATAAAGGCACGTGAAGGCTCAAAAAATGCAATAAAATAAAATGGGAAAAAAATGACAACATAGAATGCAAAATGCAGAAGAAAGAATGCTGAAACGTGAGTAACATGAACAAAAAATTATGCAACAAAATCTTAAAGGACAAGACGGTAAGTTTTGATTAAGAAATGCAGAAGGGAAAATTATCCATTACTTCCTCACTCATGAATTTCCCCTATAAGGATTAAGGATTGGAATGTTATGTTAGTTGTTCTTCTTCACGAAGATAAATATTTGACCATATATCTTCCATATGTCCTAATACAATTCATCCATTCCAGGGAGACAAGGATTGCAAGCTATAACCGTCATTTGAAGAAGAATGAATGATTCAAATTGTGCTCTTTGAATAGACAAAATTTGTTTTGTTCATACCTTCACTTACCATGTTTTTGGTAAGATCATATTTTGCATAGTTGTAAGGGTTAAATTTAGTTTATAATTTAGCATCTTTATATCATGTTTTATATATAATTATATGGTATTTTCTTATATTTGGTTCATTGTCTTGTAAGGGAATAGCTAAGTAGAAATCTCATATTTGAGTGGATTACTCTTCGTACTCGTCCAATCAAGAAGATAACAGAGTTATTTAAAAGATAACAAGATGAAAAACAACTTTTAAAAGACATCAAAGATTGATTCAACCTCAAAGATGTCAAAAAATTGGAGAAATTGGTGGAGAAAACCATACAAGCACCAAATATAGGTAGGAGACGGACACTTACCTCTCTTAAGGTTTAAGAGCTAAAAATATAGAACCTGATTAGCATCGCTTACAAGATGGTGTCAAGCACCAACTACCCACTAATTTAAGATAGTTAAAGTTCTAAAAGCTAATCGGCATCAATATGGAAGTTAGTTCAAATATTAGCCATGTAACATAAATTTTGAGGATGCACAGAAACACAATTTCAATCACTTTCGAGGTATATTATGTAACCCCAATTATAGATACTCTTATTAGGGTTAAGTTTGCGAGCATGGAGGGAGGAGGGATGCGTGAGATAACAACCTTATTAAGTAAAACACTTTTATATTTAATTCAGAAAGTCATTTACATTATCTATTTAGAGATTGATTTCTTACTTAATTAGAAAATCTTTTTTTAATAAATTAGAAAATTATTTTCAAAAATATTAAAGAAATCACATTTTTCTTAATTAATAAATAAAAACACTTTTCAAATTTTAATCAAGAAAAATATTTTCTAAAAAATCAAGAAACTTATTATTCATAAATAAAGAAACAATTTCTAAATAAATTGACAAATAATTCTCTAAACAAATGAATCGTAAATTTATCTAAATTAAATTTAAATAAATAAATTTAAATTATCTAAGAAAACAAATTTCTTAACTTTAAGGAGTCTAATTAATTAATTTCAATCTAATTGAAATTAATTAATTCTAACTTTAGAAACAACTTTTTTAAAGTTAATTAGGAATTAATATAGTTATTAATTTTAATCATATAAGAAAAATAATTACTTTAATTTTTAAATTTAAGATCTTGTCTTAATTAATACAATCTCATTATATTTATAATTTCAAACATATTCTAATTATGAAAGAAATTATTTAAAAAAATTCTTGATTGTAATTAGTGATTTGAAAATTAATTTAATTTAATAATTCAACTTCTTGAAAAATTAAGCTAAATTTCAAAAATATTCCTAATAAAAATTATCCTTTGAAAACAATTTTCAAAAATTTTAAAAACGCTTTTTTAACTTTGTTAGGATACAAACTAATTTAATCTACATTAAACTAATTTAATTGAATCAAGGTTTTAAAATATTTAAAAAACAAATAAAATAAAATGAAGTCTGATTGTTGGGTGCGCTACATGTGCCAGAGGTAGTTTGTGGGAATGTAAATTGTTGAAGATACTTCTTCCTGAGATGGAAACATGCCCACGTCTCCTCTTTGCAGCTAGGGTTTTTCTTCCGCTGCCTGCTGTCTTCTCTCTATTTCTCACTGTCCCCAGTGCCACTGCAGCCTCTGTTGGTAAAATAATTCATGCACTGTCACAATCGAACCAAGAGAGACTCACGTAACAAAAAGTTGTTTTAGAGAGACAGGGAAAGGAAGTTATAGAGAGAAATTCATTTCATCATAACCAGACATGTCCGTAACAATTGCTAGGGTCCCTCCTTTAATACATTTACGAACACTTCCTTAGACACGAGTACAGAACATCCTACTGTATTTATTCTAAACACTGCATATGGTGCTAATAATAATCCAGAGTCTTCTGCTTCCTTCGCTCATGCTTCTTCATCTTCAACAATTTTTCACAACAATTCCCTTCCCCTTAATATTTTTGTCCACCAAGATGATTTCAGGAAACTGTCTTTGGAGATAAAAAACGTACTCCTATGGAGCATTCGTGTTCGCGCCATTTGACCATTAAATCAATAAGTAACAACCCTATTATTTCTTTTGGTCATCCTCCTGTCCAAATCATTAATGGAACCTTCTGTGCCGGTGTGAGAAACTCAAGTAGGGAGAAAGACGTTTTAATTTGTCCTCATGTGCTTTCTTAAGTTAAGATACGTGAAACACCGGATGGATCGCTGCCTCTATTGGAAGATCTAGCTTATAAGCCACCGTCCCTATTCGTTGAATCACTCTATATGATCCATAATACAGTGGCGATAGCTTCTGGTTGCTCCTTCATTGTAAAGAAAATTGCTTATATGGTTATAATTTTAATAATACCATGTTCACCACCCTTAATTCTCTCTCAGATTGCTTAGAATCTGTGTATTGTTTCATGCGATTCTGAGCCCTCTATAGATGAAATTTTGTGACATTAATCATAGCTTCCTTATTATGTAAAACTCAATCGACTTCCAAGACCCTCGAATCTCCTGCTATATAAGGAGTGTATACTAGTGGTGGGTAGCTGTATAAAACTTCAAATGGAGTAGTATTAATGGCAGCTCTATAAATGGTGATGTACCACCATTCTGCCAATGCTACCCACTCCCTTCATTTGTGAGACTTTTCTCCACAGAAACAACGCAAATATGTCTCGAGAATCTTGTTTACTGCTTCAGTCTGCCCACCGTTTGAGGATGGTAAGCAATCGAACATTTCAACTTAACCCCTCGCATCCTAAGAAATTCTTGCCAAAATTTGCTCAAGAAAACTAGATATCTATTACTAACAATGGACTCCGGCATTCCATGCAATTTAAACACATTGTTAAAAAACAATTTAGCTATGTCGCAAGCAGAATAAGGGTGTTTAACGGGAATGAAATGGGCATATTTAGTAAATCGATCCACTATCACTAGGATAACCGACCTTCCTTTTAGACACAAGCAACCCCTCCACAAAATCAATACTAACCTCTTTCTAGCTCCCTTTGGGTATCTTGAGAGGTTGCGACAACCCAAGATATGCAGAACTATCGTGTTTATTTCTTTGACAATTCATACAATTTTGAACATGAACTCTCACGTCCCGAGCCATACCCTTACAAAAGAACATTATTTATAGCTTCTTTGCGGTGGCTGCTGCACCCGCATGCCCCCCATAGCAACGTCATGACTAATGCCAATAATTTGTTGATGAAGCCTCCGATTATCACCCACTACTAAGCACACCTTCCATTTTATTAACCCATCCTTCCATTTGTAAACCCCAATTTTAGTGTTGTTGGCACACCTTCCATCTTATTAACCCATCCTTCCATTCGTAAACCCCAATTTTAGTGTTGTTGGACTTTAACGTTCGAATTAACTCCCGAATAGCCCCATCCTCCTACCAGCTATTTTTTATTTCATCAAGCAACTCACCCCGCATTTGCGATACAGACATCATCAATAATTCTACACTCGTGACTCTTAAGAGAGTGTTCGCAGCAGCATTTTCTTTACCACTCCAGTATTGCACCTCGAAGTCATAGCCTAGGAGCTTTGGAAGCCATGACTATTGGAATGGGGTCGAAAGATGTTGTTCCAAAAAATACTTTAAACTACAATGATCGGTCCTAACTATAAAAGGGTTGAGACTCAAATAATGATGCCATTGCTTGATGGCTTTAATGGCTGTTAGAAATTCCTTCTCGTATGTGGATAACCTATGGTGCCTCCTTGCCAATGACTTACTCAAGAAGGCAATGGGGTGGCCTTCTTGTTGCAATACTATACCAATTCCATCTCCACTTGCATTAGCTTTTACTATGAATGATTTGGAGAAGTCTGGTAATGCTAACACTGGAGCTGCCATCATTTCTTCTTTCAGTCTTTCAAAAGTTCTCTGTTCCTCCTGTTGTCAATTCCAATTAGCTAGCCTTTCCTTTTTGAGTAACTCCATTAAAAGTTTTGCCGATACTCCATATCCTTTTATGAATCTCCTGCAATACCCTGTGAGTCCCAAAAACCCACATAATTCTTTAACACATGTTGGTTCTGGCCATTCCTCGATTATTCTAATTTTTCGGAGATCCATTGCCACTCCTTCTTTTGAAATTGTGTAACCCAGGTAATCCACCTGCCTAGCTTCAAAGACACGCTTGCTTCCCTAAAGGGCTACTGAGAGGTGCTCCACATGTAATGACAAGGAAGAACTGTATATTAGTATATCATTAACAAAAACTAAAATGAAGCGGCGCAAATAGTGCTTGAACAATTCATTCATTAGGCGTTGGAATGTCAAAGGTTCATTTGTCAGCCCAAAGGGCATTACTAAGAACTTGTAATGCCCTTCTTATATCTTGAAAGCAGTCTTCAAAATATCTTCTGGTTGCATACGAATTTGGTGATAACCCGAACGCAAATCCAATTTGGAGAATCAACTGGCGCCATGCAATTCATCGAGTAGTTCTTTGATGAAGGGTATCAGAAATTTATCTTTCACTGTGAATCTGTTCAGCTCCCAGTAGTTTACGTACATTTGCCACGAATTGTCCTTCTTTTTAATGAGAACCACCGGTGACGCGTAAGAGTTGTAGCTATGGCGGATGAACCCCTGCTTCATGAGCTCCTTGATAGACTGCTCGATTACATCCTTCTGATTCCCAGAATATCTATACGACCTTACATTGATTGCGTCAACTCCTTCCTTCAACACAATCTGATGATTAAACTTATGATTCGGAGGAAGCTGAGATGGTTCTTGAAACACCTCTGTGTATTCCGACAGTACTGCGTTAATCTCATCAAAGACACTTCCCTGTACCTCTGTCATTCACATCTGTTGTAGTTGATATTCTATTAGAGTTGAGAATCGCATCATGAGCAACTGACCACTCGAAGATCGTTGCAAAGCCTTCTGGAACCTTTTACTCGAAATAACTCTTGATTTGCCTTCGGGATCTCCCCGAAATGTCACCGTTTTCCCTTCCCAGTTAAACGTCATCGTCCACTTCTTAAAATTGCATAAGATGTTTAATTTCACTAACCATTGAACTCCCAAAACGACATCACAACCCCCAAGTGATAACACCAATGCATCAGTGTTGAATTGTACCCCTTATATGAACCATACAAAGTTCCTATAGCATTGTCTTCATTCCAACCGTAAGCCTCCACCCACCATGATTGAGATGGGATCAATCTCTCTGATATCACACTCCCCCTTCTTTGTCACTGTAATATCCAAAAAGTTATGGGTACTGCCATTGTCAATAAGTATGTGAATATGCCTTCAATAATGCATTCCCATCAATTGTATATGTTTAAATTCTATCTTCCCTGAAAATCCCAGCATGGCTTGCATAGAACCTCCTCCTCCTGGTTGGTGACGATTTCCCACTACCATTTTCTTCTAAAACCAGATAAAACTGCAGCTACCTCTTTTTACATTTATGACCTAACGTGTACTTCTCATCATACTAAAAACAAAGTCCCTTCAACCTTTTTCATTGAAACCTCTACTACTGATAGACTTTGAAGGTTTGTAAGTTCTTACTAATGGTGATTGTCGTGTAGAAGAGGGTGTAGGCAATATACCTTCAGTACTCGAGCTCTGGGTAATAGTTGTGGAAGAAGGTGATTTAAAGGTTGAGTTGAAATTATTATCAGACGTCACACTCTTGGTTGCATGGGTTTTGTGTAGCATTACATTTCACATTGATATGAAAATAGCTTCATGTTTCCGACTAGAGTTTAGGCTTGATGTAAAGATTGAGGCTTATGTAATTTTACCGAAACACCAATCTCTGGTTTGAGGCCCTTAACAAAAAAGCCGACTAAGTATTCTTCTGGGAGGGATAGTCTATTAGAATGATGATCAAACTAGGCGCAGTATTCCAATATCGATCTGTTTTGCTTCAGCTCCTTAAAATCTCCCACAAGGTTGCCAAAGATTTCCGCGTCAAATCTTTGTTTAAGCGCCCTTGTAAATTCAGCCTACTCCACCACTTCTGCCTTATTACGATTTCTGCTGAATAAACGATACCATTCTTGAGCTCATTCATCTATTTGAAGGATGGCTACATTCACCTTCATCTTCTACGATGTTTGATCTAGTTGGAAGAACTGCTTGCATCTATACAACCACAACTTAACATTTTCTCCATCAAACGAAGGAAACACAATCCTGCTCAACCTCGTAGGCGTCACATCACTTTCTTTTTGATATCATATTTAAATGTTCTAGGACGTATGTTCCACTTTACCACTTAATTGCTCCTGGAAGGAGCAAGGTTCGTAATTTCAACATGTCCTTTTCTAGTTTTTCTGTTCGGCTGTAAACTTTCGATAATAGTCACTCACTTCGATCTTACATTTCTGATAGCAAGCATTCGTGTTAACTCTGTGCTCCGATAAGTACCTTAAAGTTATCTTCCAACCTTCTAAACTCTGATCCTCGAGTTCTTCTACCATATTTAGGTCCAGATTCGTCTTCTCTGATACCAATTGGTTGATAAAATAATTCACGCATTGTCACAATCGCACCAAGAGAGACTTGCGTAACAGAAAGTTGTTTTAGAGAGATAAGGAAAGGAAGTTACAGAGAGAGAGAAATTCATTTCATCATAACCAGACATGTCCGTAACAATTGCTAGGGTCCCTCCTTTAATACATTTACGA
>JANIIA010058684.1:0-10997 GCA_027478495.1 Erythroxylum alaternifolium
ACATAATTTGAAATATTGTAAATTTTGACAAGTAAAATGGTTTCCAAGGTTTTTGCTTATTTCTCGGTTATAAGCTTGTTACCCAAGAGCTTTTAAGCTCACCCCCTTCCTGTCCCCACCTTCAGGTGATGAGTAAGAGATGAAGTGAAAGAGAGTCAAGGCATCATTTCAAGCTTGCTTAGGTTGTAATTTGAGATAATTTTTGGAAGACACAAGGCTTTAGTCACTTTGAAGATTTTGTAGTTCATGTAACCTTTGTGTATTGAGATCTCGGATTTTGTTGTAAAGTGATTTTAAGCTAGATTTTGTACTAATGAGGATTCTAGATTCATTTTGAGTATTTATAGATTAAGTATCTTATGTGTCTTGGGATTTTGAGATATGGATGTATTGTGGTTTGAAACGCCTTTATGGCTTTGTGAAAACTCTTATATTTGATGTTAATGAATTATGATTTATGTATGAATAAATTTGAGTGGACAATTATGATTTATGTATGGATAGTTAGACTCCGAAAACGGGGTCTAACATTTGTGGTATCAGAGCAAGTAGGAGTTGGACTCCGAAAACGGGGCCTAACATTAATATACAATAAAATTGTATACCCAATCAACCAACCAATCGTCTGCTGAATTTGAAGGATTGACGGGTCTGTTTCCAGTTATGATCTCCAAGAGCATGACTCTGAATGAGAAAAAAAACATATTTCTCTATCAGGTTGCTGCTTGATGCATATTCTGGAGCTAAGTACCTGCCTGAACGCCATGAAATGAAGTCAATCAGGCAGAGAAATCGCTTCAATTGAAGAACAAATGTGTTGCCTAGAAACATGAAAGTATTACACGACTCTTCTTCTTCTTCTTCTCCACACCTATTCTTAACAAAGTTCTTCTTTTAGTTTTATGTATAAGAATATGTATGCACGCACCACGCATACAACTCGATATATTAGATGATTACTTCATCACAAGTGTAGGATAAAGAATCATACTGACACCCAATGTATTGATCCGAAGGTTCAAAATTAGGGTTTTAAGAGAAGGTTTTAGATTATTTTCTCGAGCTCCTGGCTCCTTTGCATTCTACGGCCGAAGCTATCTTATGTTCAATCTACTTCAAACAAGTGTGATTATCCTAAACATGCCTCAAATTTTGCCTTGGAATTTTATGACATGGGGTTGGCTTCAAATCCAACAAAGTTACAAGCATTAATGTGGTCTAGCTACCTAAATGTCCCCATCACACGGGTAGACACATGAATGTAATTGTCAAAAGACAACTTGGCCAATCCAAAATCAATAAGCTGATAATAAAAAAACATTAGATTTGGAGCACTAAGGAAGGAAGGCAAGCTAAAGGTTGAACTTATGACATGGGAAAACGCAGATACCATGGCCTCAAACTTGTAGTCGAGGAGAATATTAGCAGACTTGATGTCACGATGGATGATCCGAGGATGGCCTGCATGCAATTAGTAATCCAATGTGAGCAATATACATTATTCAAAAGTGTTGCTTGTGTCTGTGTATGAGAGAGAGTTCGTTTACAATCTTCGTGAAGGTAAGCAAGTCCCTTGGCAGATCCTAATGAAATATAGAGTCTGGTTGGCCAATCTATGACTGGAAGACCCTTTCCTGCGATCGACAAATTATTATTATATAACTCAATTACAAAATTGAGCTTCATAAAAGAAAATTTTATGAAGCTTAATTGATACATATGTAATAGAGGCTTCAAACATGTTCTTCTTCATCAAATGAAGGTTTATACTATACTGGCTAAAAATGACCCACCATTGTTAGACCTTGTTCATAATTCAAATTACAATGTACTCTTGTACATTTTGGTTAAAGATAACACATAATGAACAGAGAAGTGAAATTATTACCATGAAGATGATATTTAAGAGTCTTATTGGGAACAAACTCATAGACCAACATTCGCTGCCCTGAAGCAATACACTAGCCTTCAAGAGACGCAAGATATCGATGGTGGACACGGCTATTGATCTCAACTTTTGCCTGAAATTCTCTTTCTCCCTGTCCACTCCCTAACTTGAGGCTTGTTAGAACATAACAAATTGTATAACCATGTATAGTTGTATTATTATGTAGCACATGCTCTTTCTGTTATTATTCTTCATATGTGTATTACTCTCATAGGTTCTGTTAGGGTCTCTTATTTTGTTATGATTCTTTGCCCTCTTGTATTGTATTTTGCCCTATATATAATAAGAGAGCTTGAGCACAGTATGCCGTGTGCTGCAGTATATTCATACACTACTCTAGCTTTTCTATCTTGGTATCAGAGCATTTCACCATGTCAGTTTCGTCTGCAACTTCCGATTCTGCTGGGTTCTCTTCCTCAGCTCCAAAAACCTATACTTTGTTTAGCTCCTCTAGCCAAACCATCGCGATTAAGCTGAATCGTGGAAACTATTTGGTTTGGGAATCTATGGTATTTCCTCTTATTGAAAGCAACAAATTAGAATCTCATATTAATGGCACGACTCGTGTCCCACCTTGTCTCATCCTTGATGGTGCAGGGACCAAAGTGAATCCTGACTTTGAGGATTGGTACTCTATTGATCACTTGCTTGTGGGATGGTTGAGAAATACTATGACTCAGGACATCGGTGCTCAGCTCCTCCATTATCGGACAGCTCAGGAGCTGTGGAGTGGAGCACGTGCACTTTCTTATGCCTCGACTAAAGCTCGTATAATGGTTTACAAGATGAAGCTTCATCAAACTCTAAAAAATGATATGAAAATGGAGGAATATCTTACAAAGATGAAGAATAATGCAGATCAACTTGCTTTTGTCGGTGCACCTGTGGACATCGAAGATCTTATACTTCATACTCTGAATGAACTTGATGCCGAATACAACGCAA
Organism: Erythroxylum alaternifolium; assembly: GCA_027478495.1. Classification (NCBI taxonomy): domain Eukaryota; kingdom Viridiplantae; phylum Streptophyta; class Magnoliopsida; order Malpighiales; family Erythroxylaceae; genus Erythroxylum; species Erythroxylum alaternifolium. The sequence continues at coordinate 2,894 of JANIIA010058684.1, forward strand.
TAATTGTGAAATTAGTGGATCAGCTTCATCTCATTTGGGTTGAAGCTCAAGCCTCCTTACTTTCCTTTGAAAGTTGCCTGGATTAACTCAATCAGTTTTCATCATTAACTATTCATCCTACTGCTCCTGCTGTTCAACATGAAGATGCTCGACCTGATGCTGAATGTCGCTCCTCTGATTCAGGATCTGGATGAGGTTGCTAGCGTGGTTCTTGTGGTCCGTGCGATGGTCGCTCCCGTGGTCACCATTGGGGTGGTGGAAATGGTGAACGTCTATTCTGCCATCTCTGCCAGTGTCCAGGTCATGTAGTGTCAAATTGTTATCATCAGAATATTCGTTCTTTCCAACACCATCTGGATATTGTTATTTTTTTAAGGACTCTCCACAAGTTTTCTATGTGTCTCCCTACTTCGTGTCAGATCCTACTTGGCATATGGATGGTGGAGCCAACTATCATGTGACCCCTCATTTTGATCAACTTGAAGATATAACTCCAGTGGGTAAGTCTCATCTTCTTACAGCTATTGGAGAGAAGAAGCGTATCATAGGCATAGGTTCTGCTTCTGTTTCTTGCCCTCGTTCTCATTTTACACTTCTTCTTAAGGACATGTTATTTGTTCCTACTGCTACTAAAAATCTTATAAGTGTGAACAAACTTGTTGAAGATAATTTTGTTGATGTTCAGTTTACTAATATTGGTTACACTGTGAAGGACAAAGTAACAGGGTGACTCCTAATGCAAGGGACACCCAAGCAAGGAATGTACCCCATGGACAGTAAGATTAAATTTTAGCCCCAGATTCACGTTGCACAGTTTACTGAAACAGAAGATAATTTTATTAGATGGCATCACAAGTTAGGACATCCAAGTCAGAGAGTTTTGAAACAAATTCTAAATAAATGTAATGTGAATTTTCCAATCAATGAAAATTATGCATGCGAGGCTTGTCAGTTTGGGAAATCAAAACAATTACCTTTTCCTAATTCTGTTTCACATGTTTTTGCACCTTTGGAACTGATCCATACTGATTTATGAGGACCCTCTCCTCTTTAATCTACAAGTGGTCATCGGTATTACATTCATTTGTTGGATGATTTTAGTCGATATACTTGGTTTTATCCATTGAAACACAAAGGCGAGGTTGTTAATGCTTTTAACCACTTTCGAGCCTCAATTAAAAACAGTCCAGTGTGACAATGGTTCCAAATATAAGCCCTTTATACCTATTGCACAAGTTGCTGGAATTAATCTCAGATTTACCTGTCCATATACTTCTCCTCAAAATAGACGTGCAGAAAGAAAGCATAGATACAAAATGGAAACAGTTCTGACACTATTAGCACAAGCAAGAATGTCACTTGTTTACTAGGTTGATGCTTTTCAAGTTATTGTCTATCTGATTAACAGATTTCCAACACCTGTTTTGGAAGGCACGTCACCTCTGTTTAGGTTATTTAAAACATAACCAGATTATAAGAGTATACAGCCTTTTGGATGTGCTTGCTACCCATGCTTAAAACATACAAAAATCACAAGTTTCAGTTTCATAGTCAACGATATGTCTACCTTGGGATTACATCTCAACAGAAAGGCCATAAATGCTTGAGTGCCTCTGAGAAAATTTTTGCATCATGACATATTGTATTTGATCCTAATTTGTTTCGTTTTGCCACAGGATTTCTGAATCGTTGAGTTGAATCATCTGAAAAAAATGATTTAGTGCCACTCATAATTCACCCCTCGAACTTGTCTACATATTCTGCCTCACCTCAACGATGAGAAGTGACTGTTCTTGAAGCATCACATGCTCTTTTTGATGCTTCACTTGGGAATAATTCTTTGCCTTAGGATGTATCTCCTATTATTAATCCAACGGATCTTTCGTCAAAAAATAATCCTGATAATTATTTCTCTTTAGAGGCTCATGTGTCTCCGTTAGACCAACTAAATAAACATCCAATGACAACAAGGGCCAAGGATGACATTTTCAAGCCTAAATATCCCTTCATTGGCCTTCTTCATTTAGAAGATCTAGCTTCTTTGTCACAACTAGTTGAACCCATTTCAGTAAAAGATGCACTTGCATCTTCTCACTGGCGGCAAGCGATGATAGATGAATTTGATGCCTTACAACAAAACAGAACATGGATTTTGGTTCCATACAATGGTACTCAGCACTAGTTGATTGTAAATGGATGTTCAAAACTAAGTTTAAATCTGATGGATCTATTCTGAAACATAAAGCTTGGTTAGTTGTGAAGGGTTTTCAATAGGCTTCCGGAATTGATTATAATGAAACGTTTAGTCCTGTGGTCAAACCTACCACTATTCATGTCGTACTGATAATTGTTGTTACTTTTAAGTGGGAAATAAGGCAGCTTCATGTGAATAACGTATTTCTTAATGGTTTCTGCAAGAAGATGTCTATATGCGACAACCTGAAGGATTTCTTGATCAGCAACGACCTAATCATATCTGTAAGTTAGTTAAAGCCATTTATGGTCTAAAGCAGGCACCTCGAGCCTGGTTTGATGACCTGCGTCTCACCTTATTGTAATGGGTTTTAAAAATGCCAAGAGTGATGTCTCTTTTTTTCTGCTTCAAACAGGTAATCTTATTGTGTTTGTATTGATTGATGTAGATGATATTCTGATCACTGAAAATAATTCTGCATATCTGAAATCCTTCGTACAAAGACTAAATGCACTATTCTCTCTTAAGGATTTAGGGCGTTTATATCATTTTCTTGGACTTGAAATTTATAGAGATAGTTTAGGTATATACCTTAATCAAGGAAAGTATATTATCGACTTGTTAAAGAAATTCAATATGCTGTGTGCCTGTACCTACTCCAATGGTTACTGGTCGACATTTTTTGTTACCTGATGGAGAACCAATGTCAGATCCTACTCTGTATCGTCGAGTTATAAGCTTTCTTCAATACTTAACAACTACTCGTCCAGATGTTGCATTCTTTGTCAATAAACTTAGTCAATTCTTGTCTCAGCCAACAACCACCCATTTTCAAGCTGTTAAACGTATTTTATGCTATTTCAAAGGTACCTATAGATATGGACCTTATCTGAAACTATTTTCTTCACTTCAACTGATGGCCTATACCAATACAGACTGGGCTACAAATGTAGATGATTGAAAATCAATGGTATGATTATATGTGTATCTTAGAGGTACGTTAGTGTCGTGATCTTCACAGAAGCAATAAGTAGTCTCTCGGTTAAGTACGAAATTCGAATATAGGGCACTGGCTGATGGAGCTGCTGGGGTTAAATGGTTAAGTTCATTGTTATTTGAGCTTGGTCTTTTTCTTAGACGACCTTCTATAATGTGGTGTGATAATCTAAGTGCAGGAGCACTAGCTTCCAATTCTGTTCAACATGCCCTCAGTAAACATATAGAGATTGATATTCATTTTATTTGAGATTTAATATTGTTTAGGTGCATTATTGTCAAATATGTTCCTTCAACTCATCAAGTAGCTGATTGTTTAACCAAAGCATTGACTCACTCTCAATTTCTACTCTTAAGATACAAACTCGAGCTGTCCATCACACCCTCTCGTTTGAGGGGGAATGTTAGAACATAAGAGATTGTATTACCATGTATAGCTGCATTATTCTGTAGCACCAGCTTTTTTTGTTATTATTCTTCATACGTGTATTACTCTCATAGGTTCAGTTAGGGTCTCCCTCATTCAGTTATGATTCTTTGTCCTCTTGTATTGTATGCTGCCCTATATATAATAAGAGAGCCTGAGCACAGTGTGACATGTGCCTCAGAATATTCATCCAATACTCTAGCTTTTCCATGTAGGCTCTTCACCAACGTTTAGAATACCGTACCGTTTCGACCGGGAGACGGAACAATATGGGCAACCATCAGTACTGGCCTAAAATATCAGTCGATATCGGTAGTTTTCGTTCAGTACCGGCCAGTACTGACAGTACCGGCGCATACCAGCCTGTACCGTAAATTTCCAAAACTCCAAGGACTTATTTGCAAATTTCAAAATTTTAACCCTAAAATCCCCAACCTCCCGACCCCCGACTGTTCTTCAGACACTCTTCTCTCATCTCTGTGCCGTCTCCTCTCATCCTCTGTCTTCTCCTTGCGTCGCCGCCTGTCTTTTCTCTTCTCACTATCGCTGTCGCATCTAACCGCCGCTGCATTGCTCTGGCCCTCGCCTCTTTTGCTCGTTGGTTGAAGAAGACGTTTCCTTGTTCCTCCACGCAGACCCAAAGAAGCCACCACCTTCTTCGCTCGAAGTCACCACACCGTAGCACCGCTACACCTCACTAAAGCCACCAGAGATGCATCTGAAGCCACTGGAGACGCTTCTAGACTCTCACCCATGACAAAACTCGAAGACCCACCAAAGACTCGAAGTTGGTTTTTTGATTTTTTTCTGATTTTGAAAATTTCATGCTTAATTAAAATTTTTGTTGTGTTGGATTGGATCATCATCATTGGAATGTTGGATCATTGTGATGGTTTTGGTTGGATGATACACGGTGTTGGAGACTTGGAGTTGGTTGGAGTGTTGGATGATGTTTTTTGTATTGTTGCGTGATTTGGGAACTGGGATTCTGGAATCTGGATAGTGGATGTAGATACTGAATTGGTTAGGTTCGATTGTGTTTGAGTATGAAATTATTTGGTTGGATTTAGAATATGATCTGAAATTTTGAATACTGAATTGAATTGGTTGTGTTTTGTGTATATGAAATTTGAAATAAATGTCATTTGTGTTGCTTTGGCTCATGGATGTTCGGTTTGGTATTTGGTTTGGTCAAGATGAAGTTGTAAATTATAAATTAAGGACATAAATTTATAACATAATGAAACATGTTTACCTTGAAAGTTGACCAGAAAAAATTGCAATTTAAGGCAAAAAATTAGAATATAACGAAAAACCCTTTTTAAATCAACAAATATAGAAATTGAACTTGCATTGGTTTAGTACTTCGGTTGGCAATACAAAAGGGCTATTGTTAAGAGTTAAGATCCTTATAATCAAATTGAAAATTTCATAACTCTTAATTTGAAAATTATGATACCATAAATAACATATATGTAATTTTTGTATTCTCACATGATTTTTATCAAATTAAATATTGGTTTTATAATAAATTGAAACTGTTGATGGTGTATGTTATGTAATTATACATCAACAATTTTTATCAAATTGTTGATGTATGTTTTGTGATTGATGAAAATTAGAAATTGTTAGAAATTGATAAAAATGGAAATTGTTGATGTATGTTTTGTGATAATGGGAAATTGAAAATTGTTGGAAATTGATAAAAATGGAAATTGTTGATGTATGTTTTGTGATTGTTGGAATTAGAACTTGCTGGAAATGGAATTTGTTGATATATGTTTTGTGATAGTTGTAATTGGAATTTGTAGGAAATTGATAAAAATGGAAATTGTTGATGTATGTTTTGAAGATGATGTATGTTTTATGATTGTTGTAATTGGAATTTATTAGAAATTGATAAAAATGGAAATTGTTGATGTTTTGAGGTTGATGTATGTTTTATGATTGTTGTAATTGGAATTTATTGGAAATTGATAAAAATAGAAATTGTTGATGTATGTTTTGTGATTTTTGGAAATTAGAAAATATTAGAAATTGATAAAAATGGAAATTGTTAAAGTATGTTTTGTGATTGTGGGAAATTGGAAATTGTTGGAAATTTATAAAAATGGAAATTGTTGATGTATGTTTTGTGATTGTTAGAAATTAGAAATTGTTAGAAATTGATAAAAATGGAAATTGTTGAAGTATGTTTTGTGATTGTGAGAAATTGGAAATTGTTCGAAATTGATAAAATGGAAATTGTTGATCTATGTTTTGTGATTGTTGAAAATTAGAAATTGATAGAAATTGATAAAAATAGAAATTATTGATGTATGTTTTGTGATTGCGATAAATTGGAAATTGTTGGAAATTTATAAAAATAGAAATTGTTGATATATGTTTTGTGATTGTTGAAAATTGGAAATTGTTAGAAATTGATAAAAATGAAAATTGTTGACGTATGTTTTGTGAATTGTGATTGTGAGAAATTGGAAATTGTTAGAAATTGATAAAAATGAAAATTGTTGATGTATGTTTTATGATTGTTAGAAATTGGAACTTATTGGAAATGGAATTTGTTGATGTATATTTTGTGATAGTTGTAATTGGAATTTGTTGGAAATTGATAAAAAATGGAAATTGTTGATGTATGTTTTGAGGTTGATGTATGTTTTGTGATTGTTGTAATTGGAATTTGTTGGAATGAAAATTGTTGATATATGTTTCATTTTCTTGTGAATGTTGAAAATTGGAAATTGTTGGAAATTGAAAAAAATGAAAATTGTTGATGTATGTTTTGTGATTGTTAGGATTGGAAATTGTTGGTTATTATTGGAATGGAAATGGAATTATGAATATTTTGTGATTGTTGGAATTGAAAATTGTTGGAAATTGTTAGGAATGGAAAAACAATAATGAATGTTTTGTAATTGTTAGAATTGAAAATTGTTGGAAATAGAAGGAAATGGAAATGACATTGCAATTGTTTTGTAATTGTTGAAATTGTTGGTTGTTGGAGTATATTTTGTGTTACTTATTATATATGTTGAATGTTTTGAATTGTTAGCCTTTGAATTATATAAAATGAGTTATATTATATAAGGTGGATATGCATATTGTCATTGTGTACTGAAATTATATGTTATTTGTTTTTGTGTACAGATAAATGGAAGGAAGTTCAAATACTCCCGATCAACCTACTTCAGGAAGATATAGTGATCCAGCTTAGGCCCACGCTGGTACGGTTTTCAGTCAAAAGAATCATACCATTTGCTTGTTTTGTAACAAGCATTTAAAAGGTGGAGGAATTACCCGATTGAAAAGGCATTTAGCTGGGATTAAAGGTGATGTTGAAGCATGTAAAAAAGTAAGTCATGATGTGAAGTGACAGATGAAAACATTGATTGATGAACATCAATTTAAGAAAGATAGAAGGGAAAGATTCAATTTTGAAATTGGTAGTGGAAGTTCATTTTCTGGTTTCCGTGGTGATTATGGAAATGTTGAATGTGGAAGCGGTAGTGGTACTGGTACTGGTAGTGTTGCATCCCAGGATCATGAAGAATCTGATGTGAGGAAGAGAAGAAGGCTGGTGACTAGTTTCTTTGCACCACGAACAACTCCTGGAGCCCAACCTTCAATTCGTAGTACAATGCAATCAAGAGATGTGACTCACAATGTCGATATGGCAGTAGCTAGATGGTGGTATGATACAGGTTCGTCATTTAATTCTTCTCAGTCTTATTATTATCAACCTATGGTAGATGCAATAGCCTTTTATGGTCCAGGATACAAAGGGCTATCGATTGATGACTTAAGAGGTAAACTTTTGAGTTGTGCTATTTTTGAAATTAGAAATTATTTGGTTGAAAGAAGACCTAGTTGGGGTATTTATGGATGTTCAATTATGTTTGATGGTTGGACAAATAGGAGACAAGAGCCTATTATAATTTTTTTGGTTTATTCTTCAAATGGCTCTATGTTTTTGAAATCTATTGATTCATCTGGCCTTATTAGAAATGCTAAGACTTTGTTTGGGATATTTGATGAAGTTGTGAATGAAGTAGGGTCGGAAAATATTGTTCAGTTTGTTACTGACAATGATTCCGCTTATAAAGTAGTAGGGAAAATGTTGCAGAATACTAATAATTCATTTTTTTGGACTCCTTGTGTTGCATATTGCATTGACTTAATGCTGGAGAATATATGGCATCTTAGGTATTTTCCTATTATTGATGAGACTATGCAGAAGCCTAAAAAGGTGACAAATTTTATTTATAATTGTGCATGGGTTTTGAATTTGATGAGAAAAGAATTTACTAATGGTAGGAATTTGTGTTGCCCAGCTGTGACAAGATTTGCAACAAATTTCTTATCACTTTAGTCTTTTATTTTGAGGAAGAAGGAGTTAAGGCAAATGTTTATAAGTGATAAGTGGGTTGCATCTCAGTATGCTAGGTCTAATGCTGGAGTGGAAGTTTGTAGTATTATACTGGAAGATA
>JANIIA010058705.1:0-10996 GCA_027478495.1 Erythroxylum alaternifolium
TTTTCAAGTAAATGCATTGATCAACAACATTTTCCTTGAAGCCAAGGAAGCAAACTATTTGGTCAAACTTCAAGTACTATTGTCTAGAGGCTTTTTTCAGCCCATAAATGGATTTTCTCAATTTGCATACCATGTGTTCATTACCTTTCTCAACAAAACCAGCAGGCTGATTCATAAATACATCTTCATACAAATCACCATTTAGGAAAGCAATTTTCACATCCATTTGATGGAGCTCCAGATAAAAATGAGCAACCAAAGCCATCACAATATGTAATGAATCTTCAGTAGAGACCGGGAAAAAAGTCTCATTATAGTATATACCTTCCTTTTGGTTATACCCCTTTGCAACAAGTATGGCTTTGTATCTTTCTATCTCACCTCTAGCATCACGTTTAGTCTTAAAGACTCATTTACACCCAATAGTTTTACAACCATTGGGTAACTCTACCAAATCCCAAACGCCATTTATACTCATAAAAGCCAACTCATCTTCCATGGTTGCCAACCATTGTGAACTACGAGGACAAGAAATGACATCCTGAAAGGAAATAAGATCTGAGTCTTAAACTAAATTGAATTCATGCTCCTCGAAGTAAACATAATAGTCTTGAAATTTAGAAGACTCAGTGGATCTAGGAATCTTTTCAGATCTCCTAGTGGAACTACAATCACATCTGGGACTTGAGTATCAATACCAACCTGTTGAGGAATTTCAACATCGTTTCCTGGATCAACAACATCATCATAAATCAGAGGAGACTGGATTGCGTTAGGATGAAATACAACAGGTGTAGGAACAACAACACGATCCTCCCTGAAATCAACAACACGAGACTCATATCTTTCATTATGGTCGATGTCTCCTTTAAAATAAACATCCTGATTTGATTCAATGACTCTAGTAGTGTGATTGGAAAAATAAAATCTTGAACCTCTTGAACCAGTACAATAACCAATAAAGTAACCTGAAATATTTCTAGGATCAAGCTTCCTCAACTGAGGACTATAAGTCCTCACCTCAGCCTTACAGCCTCAAACATAGAAATGCTTCAAACTGGGCTTCTTTCTTGATATAAGCTCAAAAGGAGTCTTTGGTATAGATTTACTAGGCACATGATTGAGAACATAAATAGCAGTCAACAAAGCGTCTCCCCACAAGAACTCTGGTAAGGTGGAGTGTCTAAGCATGCGCCTAACCATGTTTATGAGAGTATGATTTCGTCTCTCTGCAATTCCATTTTGTTGAGGAGTGCTAGACATGGTATATTGCACTTCAATTCCACAATCTTGCAAGTATTTAGCAAAAGGGCCAGGGTTTCTACCAGTTTCATCATACAGACCATAAGACTCACCACCTCTATCAAATCTTACACATTTGATCTGCTTCCCAAGTTACAATTCAATAACTTTTTTCAATGATTTAAAAGCATCCAAGGATTCAGATTTTTTGTGCAACAATTCAACCCAACCATGCCAAGAAAAATCATCAATAAAGGTGATGAAGTACCTGTAGCCTCCCATGGAAATAGGAGTAACAGGTCCACAGATGTCTGTATGAATTATCTGTAATGGTTCCTCCTTCCTAGTCATTTTCTCCTTTCTTATTTTAACTATAAACTTCCCTTTTATGCAATCAGCACAAGTGTCAAAATCAGAGAAATCTAGATCATGTAAAATAGTTTCCTTAATCAATCTCTCCATTCTCTCCTTAGAGATATGTCCTAACCGTTTATGCCACAACATAGAAGATTTTTCAATAACTCTCTCACGTTTCTTTCCAACAACAGCATTAACATCATCATGTGATTGGTCAAAATGAGAAGAATTAGTAATTAGCATAAACAATCCATCACGCATAATTGCAGAACTAACAATAATAGAATCATAGTACAAAACAATACCATTATTGATTATATGGAAAATGTATTCACAACTGTGTAAAATAAAAACTGAAATCAAATTCCTTCGTATAGAAGGCACATAAATAGTATCTTTCAAAAGCAAATCATGTCTACTACTCAACTTCAAAGAAAATACTACTATATGCTCAATATTAACATTAGATCCATCTCCTAGTGACATCATCAACTCCCCTTTATTTGGCCTCTGCCTTTTTTTGAACTCCTGCAATGAGTTCGTTATATGAATAGTAGCACCAGTGTCTAACCACTATGAATTAGGAGGAACATCAACAAGATTTGATTCAAAACAGACAAAGATTTGAGGTATACCTTTCTTCTTTGCCAACCAATTCTGAAACTTCACACAGTCACGCTGCCTATGCCCATGTTCATAAGAAAAGTTGAAGTTTCCATTAAAAAATGCTTGGGCTTAGTACCAAAATTCTCACCAGTACCACAAGGTAATGCAAGTTTATCATTCTCTTTCTTCTTAAATTGAGACTTATCTTGTTTGTTTTTATAAAATTTCTTCTTGTCACCACTCTTGTGAGAAGTGTGGTGAATACTGTGGGACTTTCCTTCTTCATAGTATGCTCCTCTTAAATAAGAATGGAAATCAATTCATCAGTGCTCCATTCTGCTTTCTGAGCATGGTACTTAGTCTTGAGAACATCAAACTCAAATGGAAGAGATTCAAACACTTGCCAGAATAGGTAATCCTCTCCTAGTACAACTTTCATGAACTTTAACTTGTTATACTAGTTCACAAGCTTCATTACATGCTCACGAACACCACCCACACCATCATATTTTGTCTTAGACAGAAAAGACAAGGGATTAGACTTTTCAATCTTATCAAACTTTTGGAATTTTTCACCAACAGTCTTGAGATAATTTTTGGCATTATCAAGTTCAGTGATGCTTTCTTTAATATTCTTCTCCATTGTGTACTTGATGGTCATCAGATAGACCTTGTTAGAATGAACCCACTTATCATATTTACCTTTATCTGTAACGGAAGTCTCAGCAGTGAGTTGTGCAGGCTCATCCTCAAGGAGAGCAACATTAGCATTAGAAACAGCCAAAAACAAATTCAAGGATTCAAGCCAGTTCTTATAATTGGTCCCATTTAACTTAACCAAAGAATTCAAACCTGGAAATTGATACAAAATAGGGAGATTTAGCAAATGTATCTATATATAGTAAAATTGAGCAAACAATACAACTGGGTTCTCATGCAATTGCAATCCTACCTAAGGGTCCCGAATTATAACACAAATCACCCAGAACATTAAATTATGCCCTAAAGATAATATCGATAGGATACTGAAAACTCAAAGACATAATTTAATGAATTAAACAAACATTAGAAACCACATTGATAAAGACAAACTAATAGTGTAAATGCATCATTAACATAGTATCTAATGTATGCCCAATAACAACATCACAATAGCATTTTGTAATAATTGGTCTAACAATAGGTGAGCACACAATTACACAAAATGAATGACAAGAGTCTAATAACACATCCCAAGATTGCCCCATAGGTTTCAATTAGCACCACAATTATAAAATTAACCATATTAATCATATAATCTAACATTATATGCATAAACTACATCTAAATTTAATTTTGGTGCACAACTATATTACCATTGAGAGTACATAAGACCCCACAAGCCCAAAACATACCAGAAATAAGTACAAAAATTTTCAAGATAAAATTCGGAGAGTACATTATATATTTATTAATTTTAAAATTCAGGAAAAATAAAACAAATATTTCTATTATTCAAAAAATTCCAAAAAATACAATAAATTAGAACTGGGCAAATGGAACACATTGGCAAAATTTGGGGCAAAACGGACAAGGGAGGAGGCCACATGCGCCACCGCTACGTGTGAGGAAAGATCAGCCTGGTCGGGTTGCGGCTTCCTCACTGGTTCGCGACCCGATTCGAAAAAATGGCTCCATCCATGCTCTCCCCCTTCTTGAAAGAACCTATGTCAATGAAGAGACTTGTCCTTGATAGAGTCTTGTACAGTTGCTTTTTTTTAACTGATAATTTTGTTTTTTCTTGATAAAAGTCTGGTTGCCTCTTTGCTAGCCATAGCAGCCTTTAAATAGGCTCAAGGATAAATTAACAACCCTAACTAGCACTCATGCTTAAGTATAAAGTCTAAAAGTAGAATCTTAGTAGAAATAGGAAGCATAATCTGTAAAAACTTAAAATGCGAAAGAAAATAAGATAAAACAAAATAAAAATAGATTTGTTAACAATTTTCGTGTGAGCCACTTTTCTTACCTAGCAAGTAAACTTTTCCCATAAAAAGCATCCTCAACATTACTCTCCTCCCTAACTTTGAGCTTGTCCTTAACCACAAACTTTGGATAAACCTCCTAAAGAGCGTTGAACTTTTCTCATGTAGCATTTTTATTCGAACTGTCCACACAATGCACCAACACCCCTTGTCTGCCTATGTTAATCCTGGACCAAATAATAGAGTGGGGAATAGACACCAATTAGCCATCATGGAGGATTAGTAGTGCAGCCCTAAACTTGGAGTATTGCCCTTAAATTTCTTTAACAAGGAAATATCGTAGATACGACTCCCTTCTAGCAGCTCCAACTTGTTGTACCAATTCTCTGTAATACTTTATAAAGATCAAAATATTTTGGAGACAAATTGTGAGGACCTCTCTTCCTTACCAAATTTGTCGGTAAGGGTGAAGCTTCAACCAACCCAATTTCCCTCTTCAAAAGAGATCTCCCGATGATTAACATCATCTATAAATCTCATTTGTTATCGGACTTGTAGCAAACACTCCCTTGTTGACTATAGAATTGTATCCCTCTCCTAAAGAGCATGTTCCATTGCCTTTATTCTAGTGAAACCAGCTATGTTATCGAGCAAATGCAAAAGATCTTATCCACACAACTACCTAAAATGGTGTAGGTTGCAAGGAAGAGTGAAAAGATGTATTCTAAGAATACTCTACCTATGGAACCTATTGAAGCCATCACTCTTGTCTATCGCTCGTAAAACAACATAAATACATTTTAATGGTGAGATTTACAACTTCAGTTTGGCCATCTGATTGTGGATGATAAGCTGAAGAAAATGACAACTTTGTTTTTGACAAACAAAACAATTCCATTTAAAAGAGACTTGTAAAAACTTTGTCTCAATCAGAAACAATTGTCTCAAGTAAACCATTCAAATGAAAGACTTCTGTAAAAAAATATATGAGCCACAGTTATAGCAGTGAAAGGATGAGCAAGCGGAATAAAGTGTGCATATTTGAAAATTTTGTCTACAATCACCATCAAAATTGACTTCCCTTGGACCTTGGGTAATGCTTCAATAAAATCTATTTAAATATTAGCCCATACTTACTGGGGCATTGAAAGAGGCTTTAGGAGCCATATAAGGTGTAAGCTCTCCCACTTGTTGCATTAACAAACTAGACAACTCTACACAAAGTCAATCACTGCTAATTTCATTGCTTCCCAAATGAAATCTCTATGCACCCTATGTAAGGTCTTTAGGACCTTTGTGGTCATGTTATGAATGCCTGAGAGGATGGATTGCACTAGGGGAGAAGTGGACAATAAATAGACCTTCCTTTTGAAAAAGATCAAGTCATCCCTCACTTCCCAAGTAGTGACCTCCCTCTTCTCTATGTTATCTTCCCCCTATTTCAAATAATCTGAGGCTTCAGCTTCTTATCGAAGGGCATAAAAAATGTTAACCTGTGGCTTATAAATAGCAAAGAGCTAGAGATCCTTCTTGTCATGTCGAGAAAGTGCATCAGTTACTCGATTGAGTCACCTCGCTTGGTACTTCACCCTAAAATCAAAACCCATTAGTTTACCAATCCAATGTTGTTAAGGTAAAAGGGTTAACCTTTAACCTCTGTTCTAACAAAAATTTGAGGCTAAAGTGATTGGTCCTGATGTGAAAATGCCTCCCCCAAAGATATGGTCTCTAATGGGTCATGGATTTGGCAAGACCTATAATCTCCCTTCTATACACAGTGAGCTTATAATAGCAATATGTTAATTTTCTACTAAAAATGTAATTGGATGCCCTTGTTGTTGTAGGATTAGCCTAATACCACTACTAGAAGCATCACAATTCATCACAAACTCTTCCTTAACATTAGGCAACCTCAGAATAGGGACTTCGGAAAGAGCCTTCTTCAAGTTAGAGAAGGCCAAATAGGCCTCATTCCCTCATTGGTATGCACTCTTCTTTAACAAGCTAGTTATAGGTGCCGCTATTTGCCCATAAATTTTTTATATATATTTCCTATATTACCCTGCTAACCTCAAGAAGCCCCTGAGAGCCTTGGTCTATTGTGGTAGTGGCCACTCTACTATCGCTTTAATCTTATTTACATTTGCTTCCACTCCTTCACCATAGATAACATGACCCAAGTATACTACCTGATTTTCTCCAAATATGTATGTTGATTTCTTAAGAAAGTGAACTCACAACAATTCAAAAACTAAACGCATGTACTGAATATACTCAATACAATTCTTTCTATATATTAAAATGTCGTCAAACAAGACTGGGACAAATTTACGCAAATAAGGCCTAAATACCTCATTCATCAAACTTTCAAAAGTAGAGGGAGCGTTGGTCAACCCAAAGGGTATTACCAGGAATTCGAAATGCCTATGGTGCTTGATGAAAGTTGTCATCTCTATATTCCGATGTTCTATTCTAATTTGACGTTATCCTGAACAAAGATATAACTTTGTGAAATATTGTGCTCTATACAGCTCATCCAACAACCCATCCACTATTGGGATCAAAAATTGTCCTTTACCATGTGAATGTTAAGCTCCCTATAGTCCATGCAAAACCTCCATGTCCTGTCATGTTTCCTCACTAATAGTATAGATGAAGAAAAGGGGGATCGACTTAGCCTTATTATTCTTTGTTGTAGCATAGACTCACATTGCTTCTCTATCTCATCCTTTTAAAGGTGATGATAATGGTAAGGTCGCACAACCACATGTCTCGATCTTGACATCAAAGGAATTCTATGATCACAAATTCCACTCGATGGTAACCCTGAAAGTTCCACAAACAAATCTTGCCAACAATTTTTCTATAGCGAAGGAGGTCGAATGTTATCCCTTCATTATTGCTACTCTCGATTCAACACTCGAAACTTGCCCCTTCCGTTGCACATTCTTTCCATCTGGCTTAAAGCTCATTATTAGAGATGCAAAGTCTCATAGTATAGGGCCCAATGTACACAGCCACTTGACCCCTAAAACAACATCAAAACCATATAAGGGAATATAATAAAGATTAGTGGTAAAAGAATCAGAATTAACTTGTAGAGTTACCACCTTGTAGATATCCAAATTAGGCGCTTTTTCTTTATTAACCACTGCTACCTATAGTCTTAGTTGCTCCCTCACTGTAATATCAATCTTGAGTATCAGTCCCTCCCAAATGAAATTATGGGTACTCTTCGAATCCATCAACACCCACATCGACCACCCAGTCACTAGTGCTTACAATTACATCATTTATGAGCTCTAAAACCCACTTATATATTGTAACGAATGTTGAATATTAATTTAAAATTTATTTTTTAATCTTTGTTTAAAGATAAAATTTGTCATCTATTAGGATTGGGAGTAATAAGACAGAGTAGTAAAAATAAAGATTATCTGATACTAGAGTAGTAAAGATAAGATTTTTTATCTGTTAGAAGATAAAATTTTATCTATTAAGATAAAGTTGTTATCTGTTAGGATTTAAACTATATTATAAAAGCCTATATAAAGGCATTAGTTTCAGAATAAAAAGTAGTAGCAATAAAGGTTAGTAAATTGTGTCAATCAATTATTGTTCATTATTCTTTTCTCCCCTTCTTTCCCCAGTAAAGTGGTATCATAGCTTAATATTATGTTCGATCTTGTTTTCTCTACCTTAAAGGAAAAATAGTGTGTAAGGGATGGAGAGGAAAGAGTGAGAGGAAGTTATGGCATCAAACAATTTTTCTTTTCCAATTCCCAATTTCAATAGAGAACACCATCAATTATAGGCCATCAAAATGAAATCCTGTTTGAAAGCCTTGAGTTTATGGGAGGTTGTTAAGAGTGATTATAATCCTACCCTGCTTTCAGAAAATCCTACACTAACTCAAATAAAAAAAATGATGAAGAAGTAGGAAGGAAACCAAAAGCGCTTTCTTATATACATTCGGTAGTGTCGGAGGGAATTTTGACAAATATAATGGCTTGTGAATTGCCTAAAGAAGCATGGGGAAAACTCACGGAAGAGTTTGAAGGCAATGAAAAAGCAAAAATGATACAAATTCTGAATCTCAAAAAAGAATTTAAGATGTTAAAGATGAAGAAATCTGAAAGTGCTAAGGAATATGCAAAGTTACTAAATGCTCTTCGTGTCATGGACCAAAGAAGAATGATGAGAGAGGAGGAAACTAAACATAAAGTTGATAAAGCTTATTTAGCCAAGAATTCATCTTCAAAGGGAAAAGACAAAGTGGTTCAATATAGCAAGTGAAAAAACTTCGTCACGGAGAGAAAGATTGTTAGCACAAAGGCAGGTCACAATGTTTCAAGTGCAACAAATTTGGGCACTACAAAGGAATTCCAAACTTTAAGACGAAGCACAGATAAATATAGCTAAAGAAACAGAAGAAGAAGGTCTATTTAAAAGTCGTTTGTGAGATATGCATCATAGAGAGAAGTGCTCCAACAATTGAAGGTTGATGATGGTGATGAGAAGTACATCACATTTGAAGAGAAGTGCTTCACAATTTATTTGGAGAAAAGTGTCCTATGTGTGTAATTTTAATTTAAAGGGGTGTTGAGTATTGATTTAAAAATTGTCTTTGTTTAATGATAAAATTTGTTATCTATTAGGATTGGGAGTAATAAGATAGAGTAGTAAAGAAAATGATTATCTGATAGTGGAGCTGTAAAAATAAGATTTGTTATCTGTTAGAAGATAAAATTTTATCTGTTAAGATAAAATTATTATCTGTTATTTATCTGTTAAGATAAAATTGTTATCTGTTAAGATTTAAACTTCATTGTAAAAGCCTATATAATGGCATCAGTTTTAGAATAAAAAGTAGCAATAGTAAAGGCTAGCAATTTGTGTCAATCAATTGTTGTTCATTATTCTTCTCTCCCCCTCTTTCCCTAACAACAAAATCTCAGGTCACCTACCACCTCTTCCTCCTGCTCACTATATGCGTCTAACACTTTGATCTAAAAAAGACTCTTGCACTTGTGTCCCATTGAGTAAGATTTATTGCAGTTAAAACACAGTCCTTTAGCCTTTCTTTCTACCATCTCAGCCCTTAAAAGCCTCTTGAAAAGTGGGGTTGAGTGATGCCTAAACCACTAGTAGTTGACCCTACCAGTTCCCTCCTCTACTCATTACTTTGGTGCTTCGATTCTAATAAAGGCAGTGCTAGTTGCAACATATTTAAGGGTTGTCCACCCAGTCTAAAATTTAGAGTTGCCTTATAATATATAATGTTGTTTCCTTTCTAAAGCCTATGCCATATTCATTGCAACTCTCAAATTACTGGGTTGTTGCATCTCTAACTTCATCCAAAGGCCCTCCACCAGTCATGTCATAAATAATTTCACTTTTTGATAGGGGGTTCAAGTATGTAGTCCTTTCTAACAAGGACTGAAATTGCCATCAGTAATCTGCTAAGGTTTCTATTTGCTTAAAATGCCAACTCTTCTAAAGGATTATTGCTTCATAGGTGGTCCAAACCTTACGAGACAATATTATTTCAATCCTTCCCACTCCAATTCCAATTCCTCTTGCTCTAACCAATAAAACCACAACTCCTACCTTTTTCAACCTCTTGGATTTTTTTATTCCGAAAAGGTTACTCACACCTTTTTAACTATATCAAGAGGTCCTCTGACCCATCATAGGCAGGAAATTCAAATTTAGAGTAGCTTAATACCAACAAACCCCCTCAACCTGCCCATTTGCTCTCTCCTCTGAATAGTTTCGGCTCCCTTGGTTGCCACTGCTAGAACCACTAGCATTGTTCCTTCCTAAATCCTTTTCCAATCTACGGACATGGAGTGTGAGCTCCTCCATGTATTCTTCCAGTGTATGCTACCTCATGACCATAGTTTGCATAAAAGCCTTAATTTGCTAACTAGGCTTTTCGAGTCACCCATGATAGGTGGCTCTAATACTAAGCTGTTATGCACTCTAGTGCAGGATCTAGTCATGGGTTAAGAAATGGGAAAAATCATCTCTTTTTTCCTAGTCTGAAGAATTTATACTGATACAAGAAAAAAACTTGTTCTTAATAGGATCTCGTACAACTGCTATTGTTTTTTATTTAGCAGTTGTGTTTTTCTTGATAAAAGTCTTGCTTGTCTCTTTATTAACCATAGTAGCCTTTAAATAGACTTAAGAATAAATTAATAACTCTAATTAGGAATCCTACTTAAAGGACTAAAAATAGAATCTGAACAGAAAGAGGAAATATAATATATAAAAACCTTAAAATAAATAAAATAAAAGTAGATTTGTTCATGACTATCCTTTCACTTTTCTTGCATCAACGAGTAAACTTTTCTCCTTATGCCTCCTCCACGTTTTGTTTGTTTCATCATCTATGTGATGTTGTAGTCAACAAACTATAAGTTGTTGTCTACATTTACTTGTCTTTTGTTCTTTGATTGTTTTGTGGTTGAAGTTGTCGTTAGACTTTAGAAAGCACTGTACCGTATCCATCATCTCAACATCTTTGATTTAATGTTGACGAAGACTTACAGTATGTTTGGTTCACAAGAATGGGAATTATATTCCTTATCTATTATTAGAATTTAAATAATCCTTTGTTTGGTTAGATAAAAATACCAGAATTCCTCAATTTTTAGAAATAGCTAAAGATCATCAAAATGTGTCTTTAGCTATTCCAATAATAGAGTTATTTGTTGAAGACTTTTTTATCCTTCGCGTTTCTTTTTCATTCTCACCTCCCAACAGAAACTTCTTCATTTTATCCTCTCTACCTCACTCCCACGTTCACTTCTTCTTCATTT
>JANIIA010058714.1:0-10996 GCA_027478495.1 Erythroxylum alaternifolium
TAAACAATATACATGCATATTTAAAAGAATACCTCATAATATATTATTAATAAGTTAGAATGTCAATACAAAAGTCAAATATGAATATTGGCCTAGGGCACACTACTAACAATAATTGTGTTTAGTTTGCTAATTATTTGTATTTTATAGGTTAGTACAAGCTTTTAAGCTTAAATGTTATGTTTTTGAGATACCTTAATGTATTTGCTAGTGTTTCAGAGTCAACATTGAAGAACGGAGAAGTTTTGGAGACATTCAGGCCAAAACGACAACCCATAATTATGGCATAATAGGCTACAATCACGACAGAAGCACCAGAGTTGGCCCACACGATCGTGATAGAAGCCCAAGACATGGCCTACGATCGTGGCCTGCATGCCATGATCATGACAGAAGCATAAGAAATGGCCCACGATCATCGCCTACAAGGCCATGATCGTGACCTACTTTAGGCAAACACTCAAGAACATCAAGTTTCGAGGGATTTTTTAGACCTTTCATACCCTAAAATAATCAATGGCTACTCAAAACATAAGAGGATATTTAAAGAACAAGAAAAGAGGCAGAGACGAGCTTTTACATTAGCCACCTTGAGAAACTTTAGAGACAAATCGTCGAGAGATAGAGGAAAAGAAGAAGGAAGAGAGAATAGGAGAAGAAGCTGACTCGACGTACTTCCCAGATCAGGTGGTTTCCTAACATCGTTGCATCCCATAGTCCATTTAGATTGTATTTCCTATTTAATTTCAGTTTTATCATTGTATATAATTGGATTGAATAGTTGATAATGGGATCTAGAATGTTAAGGATGTTCTAAACTCACCTTTGGAATTTCACTCTTGAATTAATGAAATCTAATTGTTTATGTGTTTATTGGATTTGTTGTGGTTCAATTCTACGATTGAATAATTCGATAATAAACTGAGAGGGTGAATTAAATAAAAAATGATTAAATTGGACTAACGAAAGTTACGTGATTTAATAGAAATAAAAATTGAATCAGATCGAGAAATTGTGAGAAAAGAGATCTCACATAAGTTTCCGATAGTTTATTAGAGAACTTCAAAACTAATTAGAGTTTTGGATAAGTTGTGAATTGAGAGATTGCAACCTCCATAATTTGATTAGGGTTTATAATTTGGGGTTAATGGTTATAACTTGAGAGAGAGTAATCAACCCTAGGATAGTCTAAAACTAACAATCCGGTAATTCATAATCAGTTTGGTTAACATTAAGTATAGGTAAAAGTCCCTTTCTCTTATTTTCAAAATAAAATTCCCTTTCTCTTAATCGGTAATTTCTCTTTAGGGTTTCTTAAGGTGACTGAAGCAAAAGCTCCTCTCTGCCTTTTTTCTTGTTCTTTAAATATCCTCTTATGTTCTGAACAACCTTAGGGTTTTTACGAGGTCTAAAACTCACTCAAAACTTGACATTCTTGAGTGTTTTCACGTCTGCTTGACACAGGCCACAACTGTGGGCCATTTCCTGGGCTCTTTTCATGATCATCGCATGTAGGCCATGATCGTGGGCCATGTCTTGGCCCTACCATGATCGTGGCATGAAGGCCACGATTATAGGCCAACTCTGGTGCTTCTGTCACGATCGTAGCCTGTTATGCTAAGATCATAGGCCGTTGTTTAGGCTTGAATGCCTCTGAAACTTCTTTATGTTTTGATGTTGACCCTAAAACACTAGCAAATACATCAAGGTACTTCAAAAACATAACATTTAAACTTAAAAGCTTATAATAACCCATAAAACAGTTAAAACACAAATAATTAACAAACTAACACAATTCTAACTTAAACACATACTAAATTATTGAATTAATGACTAAACTCATATCAAACTATACCCTGAAACATGATGCAATTTACACTTATCAACAGGGCTGGACGAGACAAAGGATCGGCTCCCTTGAAATATATGCCTATTTCTTTCAAGCCAAAAATGATGTACCGTATTATTGAATGCTATTTTCAAGATGATCTATTCCCTATCATTTTTCTTTTGGACTTTGTTACACTATACAATTAGATCATTCCATTTGAGGTCTTGAATGTTTGTAGTGCACATTCCTCTGATTATGCAACATACTAAAGAGGAATATCCACACTCAAATAATATTTATTCACATGTTTCATTCACTAAGTTACAGAGAACATAAGAGTCGAGTAGGCTTAGATATATTTTAAGTCTATTAAATGTGTTTAATCTATCTTTAAATGCAAGCGACATAGTGAAAGAGGTTATCAGGTACGCTTGATAGAATCATATTAAGAAATGCCAAGAAGTTCTAGTAATTTGTCCTTTCAATATCATCCTATAAGATTCATTTGAGAATATGTCATTGCTTTGCCTTTTTTATTTTACCCGATCCTTTAATCCCCGATTGAGCTATATGTTTAATGAACTATTAGCAATAAGTAACGAGTTCTTGTGTGCAAGTATATCTTCATACATAAAAGCATTTCTATTAATAATATTTTTGAGATGAGTTAATTCAACAACCTCTGAAAGTGGTTCAGTGGGTGACCAGTTATTAGGCAATAATAAAATTAAGAGTTCATTACCAATTTAGTTGAAGAACTCTAATCAATGTAACTGTTTTAACTTAAAGGTGTGAGTCGTCATTCAAAACTATTGTATTTCATTTTATGTTTTATATAGAATGTATGGATCCACTTCAACCTAAAGCTATGTTTGGTTGGACATAAAGTTTTTAATGGGATGGAATGTAAATAGAAGTAATATCAGAAAATTGTTGTTTGGGAGGGATGGAAGGGTTCATAATGTAATATATTGAAATTTTGTTTGGAAAAAGGGTTCATAATGTAATATAGTGGAATATTGTTTATCATTTTACATTTTATCCTAAACCCCCTAAATTGGAGGTAACTTACTTTTATCATTTAGGATGAAATCAGATATAATGTGTAACCCTCCCCTTCCATCCTATTATATTCCATTCCATTATAAACCCTCTTTCCAAACGTTGGAATAATATTCCATTCCATTGATAACTACCTAACCAAACATAGCCTAAGAGTTTTTCCCAATGAGAATTCTCTATACCCTTTTGAAAATTTACACCTGATTAGTAGTTATAATAGGTTGAATAATAAGAGCTCTAATGTGTTTAGGCAGACAAATCTCTCCCTGCTTACTTTATTTTGGGTTTAGGTGTTTGCATTGATAAACCTAACAAAGTTTTTAACAAGTCTTTTTATTACCTTGATGATATTTTTATGACATCACTTGTGTGATGACCAGTATACATGCAAACCTTTTAAAATTGATTAGACAATATTCTTCCTACTGTTTAGAGGCTTTAATGCTCCAACTATTGATTTTTATATTGATCTTTTCAATGAGAGGCTCAAAGTCAGTAAAGGATGGTCTCTTAAGGTTGATTGGGATCTTAAAGTAAGTAATAAGATGTTGAGTAAGTTTAATGCTAGTGATATAAGTTAGATATTATGTCATATTATTAGCACTATGAGAAACAAATAGTCTTTTTCTTATTTATGGAAAGTCTATAGAGGAGTTTAAAGTTATTGAGGGCTGTCATGAGAGCACCAGTAAAATTTGGATAATCTTTCGAGAACAAAATTAACTCATTTGTAAAAGATAAGTTGGCAATGCTTAGGTTTTTTGCATCTTTAATGAAATTGGAAGTGCTTTTCCTAATTTAAAGAGTTCTTGATCAGCCTGATGATAACTTCTATGCTTAAGGTAAAGATTTAGAACCTATGATGAGTTGGAGGGCTCACCATTGATTAAAATCCTATAAGAGATTGTAGTCATGCACTGATTGATTCAGGTTATAAAAAGTATAGGAAACCTAAATGCTTCTATAGTGTTTTAAATATATCTACAATCAAATGAATCAAATGACTTTTTAGAAGTCCACTTTGATAGCACAATTTTTTTTATGTGCTTTATGTTATAACTGTTGATAAGCTCTTGCACTAATATAATGTTGTCACTTATTGACATGCCTTTGATGAATGTAATTTGAGAATTATTAGTAAGCTTAAGGAGCGCTGATAGTAGTGTTTTGCATTATGTTTTAATGTTTAACTTATTATGCATTTTGTG
Organism: Erythroxylum alaternifolium; assembly: GCA_027478495.1. Taxonomy (NCBI): domain Eukaryota; kingdom Viridiplantae; phylum Streptophyta; class Magnoliopsida; order Malpighiales; family Erythroxylaceae; genus Erythroxylum; species Erythroxylum alaternifolium. Next base: position 4,102 of record JANIIA010058714.1, read on the forward strand.
TTAAATTGAGTGTTGAGTATGCATTTGGGGTTTAATTAGATTAGTTTTTGAGTTAATTGTTTTTATGGGTTGGTTTGAATCTTTGAGCTTAAATTGTATATTTTTAAGATACCTTGATGTGTGTGCTAGTGTTACAGGGTAAACAGGGAATAACGGTGAAGATCTGAAGAGTTTCGGGCTAAAAGACACAGGCCACGATCGTGCATCATGAGCTACGATCGTGATAGAGAGCATCAAGTTAGGCCACGATCGTGCAATTTAGGCCATAATCATTACAGAAAGGAAAAACAGTAGTCCATGATCGTGGTAGGCAGGGCCACAATCGTGTGCGTCAGGCTGATAGAAAAACTCAAAATTTGGGTAATTTTTCAAACTGTTTTGACCCCAAGTTTGACCTAGGGCTACTACAGAATAAATAGAACAATACGTAGCAGCCGCAAAGAGGAGATTAGAGAGCCAAGAGAGCTGCACAAATGTGAGATTTGGCCAAAAATTTGAGAGAAAACCTTTATAGAGATCAATCGATTAAGGAAGGAGACGAAGGAAGAGAGGCATGGAGATACGCTTGACCCGACGTACTTCCCAAAATAGGTAGTTTCCCACGGTTGCGACTCTAAGTTCCATTCCAATATTATCTTCTAATTTTTATTTTGATTTCATTGATGTATGGAATTTAAGATTGATTAGAATTATTTATCATTGAGTGTTGATTTTTTCTGTCTAAACTTACCTTTGAGTTTATTTATTTTTTAGATTAATAAAACTGACTTGGATGTGTTTTATTTTGATTTATTGTAATTCAATTCAATTCTTCATAACTGGGAATAAAATAAGAGGGTGAGCCAATTTAGGTTAACGAGAGTTATGTAAATCGATAGGTAGAGAATTGAACTAAACTGGTAGAGTCATGTAACGAGAGATTGAGCACAGATTCTTGGTATGTTAATAGACAACGTTAGAACTAATTTAAGTTTTGGACAAATTGCAGATCGAGAGATCGCGATTTTCATAATTTGAATTACAGATTATTAATTAGGGTTAAGAATTATAACTCGAGAGAGAGTAATTTACCCTAGGATCGCCTAGGCCTATTAAATCAAAAATTTCATAATTGGGTAGATTTTCTTTAATTTCGAATAGATTCCCCCTTTCTCTCAATTGATCGCTTCTAGGTTGAATTCAGATTATTTGTGTGAGTTTGCTTTTGTTTGTTCTTTGGGTGCTTTAATTCCTCGTATTTGATTCTCCATTGATTTAAATTTATGCAGTAGTTGTTAAATTAGGTTTTGCGAACTTAGCTATCGTTAGAGTTTAGGACTAGTTCCCTTTCTCATGGGATCGATACCTTAGGTACTACGTGAACAACCTATGAGCTTGCGGTAATTATCAAGGTTAAAAATTAGTAAAACTTAGAGCGTGTAACCTTGAGCGAACAAGTTTTTGACGCAGTTGCCAGGGAAGGCAGCTTAGTTCTACAATTTAAGGCATTAGGATAGCTTTTAATTTTTGTTTTTATTTTTCATAGTTCTACGTAGAAATCGTGCTCTTACATGAACACAAGAGTCACGAGGGGTTTGAGTTGCGATATTGAGACTTTAGATTTAGACATAACATGTTTAGAACGAACCCTTAGGAAAGCTCGGTGAGAAGAAGAAGAAGAAGAAGAAGAAGAAGAAGAAGAAGAAGAAGAAGAAGAAGAAGAAGAAGAGTTCGAGAAAGCACAAATGGCCGAGGAATTCCAAATAAACATGGATCAAGAAGTCAACCCTAGTAGGCAACAACAGAGGACCCTTATGGATTTTCTGAGGCTAGGGTTCAATCCTGCAAACCAAGGAATGGCTAGACCGCTTGTTCAAACGGTTTCTTTTGAAATCAAGCCAACCCTCTTGAACATGCTTCAATAAAACGTCCAATTCTATAGACTTCAAAATGAAGACTCAAATGCTCACATCGTGAGTTTTCTCGAGATCTATGATACTTTCAGGTATCACCAGATGTCGGAAGACGTAGTGAGAATTAGGCTGTTTCCCTTTATACTTAGGGATAGAGCGAATGTTTGGTATCATTCACTAAACCCCGCTAACATTTCAATGTGGGAATAACTAGTACATGCCTTCTTGGATAAATATTTCCCACTAATAAAGACCACCAAAATTATTAAGGAAATTACAAATTTCCAACTAAGTGATGGGGAGTCTATTTATGAAGCATGTGAGCGTTACAAAGATTTGCAGATAAGATGCCCACATTATAATCTACCTAAGGAGTTTCCTGCTGCAGACATTTTATAATGGAGTAAACCTACAAACTAGAGGCACCATCGTTGCAGCGTCAGGAGGATCTTTAATGCAACAGATGGTCGATGAAGCAGAGGAATTAATAGAGGAGATGGCCAGCAATAGCTGCTTATGGGCTAGTGAACAGAGTAGGCAACCTACTAATTTTAACGAGCAGAAGGGAGTTGTCGCTGTCGATCAGATAACGAAAATGCAAGCTAAGATCGACAACTCAGTAATATGAAGGCATCATCCTCACCTACGGTAAAATTCGTGCAATTGAAGTGCGAGCTATGTGGCCAGTTTAATCATGATACAGTGGACTGCCTTTTGATGAGAGAAGATAACCTGGAGCAAGTTCATTACATGGGAGCCCAATTTGGATGTGGAGGGGGTAATAATCCCTACTCCAACACATATAACCCTGGGTGGAAGAATCATCTAAACTTCTCCTGGTTTAACAACAACAATGGAGGGCAGTTCAGACCCCAAGGACAATCGAGTTTCCCACAAGACAAAATAAGCTCGATGGATTCAAAATTGGAAATTTTTTTTGGATAAGATAGGGGGAATGGAGGATGCATATAGGAGACTCAAGAGTAAATTCGAGCAAGTCACGAAGAACCGTGCTTCGTCTATCCATAATTTAGAAGTCCAAGTAGGGCAGTTCAAGGAAGCAATGTCAACTCAGAATGTTGAAACTCTTCCAAGCAACACCGAGTCGAACCCAAAGGAACATATCATGGTTGTAAGCTAGACTCAGGACGAGGAGCTAGAAGAGGTAGACAAAGGAGAAGGTCAAGTAGTCAAAGACAATTTTCCAAGTGAGATGTTGAGCAAATTAGTGCAAGTAACTCGACAGGTATTCCCGCATCAATTTTTTATTTCGAAGGAATTTTATGTTAGGAGGGGAGCAGGAATGTTATAATGCCAAACAAAGTCAAGGAAGTGATAGAACGAATACAATATGAACTGAAATTACAAGAGACTGTCACAGAGAAGGGGAAGGAGCAGATACTGAAAAACACTCCCAACATAGTGAAAAAAGATGATCCGGGGGACTTTTTCATCCCTTACAGTATCAACAAGATCATCATAGATCGAACATTCGTAGACTTAGGCCTAAGTATAAATGCGATGCCCTATACTCTCAGTCTTAAATTGGGGTTACGAGAGTTACTGCCCTTAAAGTTTTTGGTTAAGACGGTTGATAGGACCTCACTTAGACCGATGGGAATTATACATAATGTGCTGATCAAGGTCGATAATTTTATATTTCCCACAGATTTTTATATTTTGGATATCAATGAAGATGAGGATACTCTGATGATTCTTGGACGATCATTTTTAGCGATTACACACTCGATGGTTGAAGTGCATGGGGGCGAACGATCTCTACAAGAAGGGAAGGACCTACTGACCTTCAAGGTGATTATTAAAGAGTATGAAGCTCCTTCAACTCCAGTGGATCGCATCGAACCTGAACCTCGAGGAGAATGAGAAGACATTGAGAATCCTGCAAGGTAAAGAAAGCGCTCACGAAGGAGAAGGCGAGGTAAAGAAAACTCCAAGGAAGGTGGTAGTCGCAATATGGTAGCAAATATTCAGACTTTGAGATTAATAACGAAGCTCTCATCAAATTAGTCATTCTAACTACCGTGAGCTTTACAAGGAGCGTCGAGCTACCGATGTTAAAAGAAGCGCTACATGGGAGGCAACCCATGGACAAATTAGTTTGTTGTTCAATCTTGTTAGATTAGTTGAATTTCGTAGTTATGTTCATTCTTGTTTTGGTTCAATAAAAGCAAAAAGAGGAATAGGATTTCAAAATCATGGGGAAGAGTACGCAAACGTATTAAGAGAAGCGAAGAAGAACTATGAACTGAAAGAAGAAAAGAATTGGAAGAAGAAGGTCTTGGTGTCAGAATATAGGCACTGGCCATGACCGTTACTTGTTAAGTCACGATCGTGGCATGTGATTGGGAATTCCTTTAGTGGTACGTCGCCATGATCGTGGCCTGCGACTATGCACAAAAAAGGAAAGATGCAAATTTTAAGTAACAATTTTACTATTTTACCCTTTTTACTACCTATTTATTCAAGTCTTACTTAACTTTCTCCTTCACCTTCTTTTTTACTTTATCTCTCTAGAATTCTAACTTCCAAACACTCTAATATCTCTCTAGAATCTTTCATCATCAACATTCCAATTTCAACCCAATCATGCCTCATATCAAGCAAACCACTTAATGGGAGCCTCACGGAGCACAACAAGTTGCAAGACAGGGGAGACGAAACCGAGTAGCAGACTTTGGAGCTTTATTTCCTATTTACATTGAGGAGGAAGGTATTCGTTTCCGTTCTCTTCGTTTTAGGCAAATTATTGTGCCTAAATATTTTGATTTCGATAAATTGGATAAGATAGAAGTGTATGAGCGGGTAGAGAACTTAGCAGAGAGGATCCAGTGGGGTCAATTTATTAGATTCCAATTCCCCGTTTATGAAGAGCTTACCCTAGAATTTTTCACGTCCTTGACCTTTAACCCCAATAACACTAAGGAATTATGGCTTAGATTGAGGGGGCGAGCGTATGAGTTAACGATAGAAATTATGTGCAATATATGTGGATTCCCCGAATCTACCATTGTTAACCAATATGATGAATTTCATGCCTCCCAATACTGGCACGAGCTTATTGACATTGAGCATTTTTACGCCAAAAATGCCCATAACAACATTATCCAGTCATATGAAAACTTGTTGCTGCACAAATTTATGTGCCAGTTGCTCTTTGACAAATCAGAGACCAACAAGTGTTCAACCAAGGAACTGTTCATACTGTGGTGCATGGACCATAGTATTCCAGTATGCACATCCACATATGTGTTGAATGCTCTTGCTACAGTTCTGCGAAAGTGGAGCAACCATCTTGGAATGACGTACCTAGTTTCTGCCATCACAGAGCATTTTAGTGTGGATCAGAGGGGGTTAACAATGCATCTACCTGAGTTCCTTGACCACTATCATCTATTTTGGGCAGAGATCGTTCACTCCACCAACATGAGCCTGTGGGAAATAAATGAAAAGACACATGTGAGGACCAGGGCGGATCGGGCAAGCTTGAGCTCTGTGCCACCTAGGCAGGCACAGGAAGTATCAACAAGCAAGGAATTGGAAGAAGAGGACCAATGTTGGACAACAGTTTTGGCTGTGATATCTAAAACCAACAAAACATTAAAGGAAGTAGTGCGTACACAAAGATGCCAGAGCCGAGAGATCCATCGACTCCATCGGTATTTTGAAGCTTAGGGTATTCAATTACCACCTCCCACACCATCACCACCTCTATATCCTTAGGATTCAAGTCTAAAAAAAAATCAAAAAAAGAAAAAAATCAAAACAAAATTTTTTTTCCATTCTATTTTGTTTGTGTTATTTATTTTTCTATTATTTTTATTTTTATTTTTATCGTTAATTTTATCTGTTCTTTGTTATTTTAATTTCTGTTTGCACATTTCATTTATGTATGTGTCGTGTGTGTTCCTTCTCACATTGAGGACAATATGTTATTCAAGTGTGGGGAGGGATTCTGTGTTTTTCTTTTGTATGTGAATTTTGCATACTGTATGATAGTATTATGTAGCATAATGTGAAGTGTGTGAATGTGTCTATGGTTTAGATTGAGTGATTTGTTTTAATTAGACATAATCTATTAGGTTGTGAAGAATCATTAGCCTACAAAATTAGTGAATTAGGGGGCTTTTAAATAATTATACAACCTAATTAGGACTTAGTGGAAATTTAGCTCCCTATAGATTGTCGTATTCATTCATAATTTGAGGCCTTTTAGGTTAAGTAGCTCAACTAGTATTTTCCATGAAAACGAATAGCTAAAAGCCATAAGGTAGGTAATAAAAAAAGTTTAATTCAATAAATCACTATTCCGCTGACCTTCGGGTTATAAGTAGAGTTAGTAGCCAGTTGAAAATGTGATGTAGCTGAGTAATCGGATCGACACGCATCACAAATGTGTGCCTTCGCATAAAAAGACTATAATGACGTTTCAACCAAGCTGTTAACAATTGACTTAGTCGAGTAATCGAATCACATTCAATACAAATGGTTGCCTCCAAGTAAAAGGCTAAGTCCCAAAAAAAAGAGAAAAAAATTTGTTTAAATAAAAACCTACCGAACTTATATTAGGCTTGAAGTTTCATAGAACTATACCTAGGAATAGTTTTCGAGCCTAAGGGACCGAAAAATTATTAATGTGAGTGCACAATTGAAAAAGGTAAAGAGGTTAACACTTGGTCATAAGTTAGTTGTATATTTTCAAAACCCCTAGACACATGTTTTGCGTGTTAATGATTTGACACAATTGATTGCTTGTGTTCGAGATTAAATTAATTTCATGAAGATCGAAGCCATTGTCTCATTATTGCATTGTGTGTTTTGTGTTTTATGTGTTGTTTTGTTTACTTGAGGACAAGTAAATGTTTAAGTGTAGTAATGTTGATAGTAGTGTTTTTTATGATATTTTATGGTTTAATTTGTTATGCATTTTATGTTAAATTGAGTGTTGAGCAGGCATTTAGGGTTTAATTAGATTAGTTTTTGTG
>JANIIA010058725.1:0-10995 GCA_027478495.1 Erythroxylum alaternifolium
TACCGACTTTTGTTTAGTGAATGATCAGTGTTAAGTGTTAAGTGATGTGACACGCCACCCTCGCGGGGCACGGATCCAGGTATCACCTTCGATATCGGGTTCGGGTTCAGCGGGAGTTGGGGTGTTACAGTTTGCTTAGCAGATAATATGTCTTTAAGGAACTTTAAGTACTTGGGCATGCATTTCAACACTTCCACAAAAGACAAGTATATTTGCACTTCCACAAAAGACAAGTAAATTTGCCATTTCTTTAACTTTTCCACTAGCTTTGTGAATGGTGCATCTAATTCATTATTATAAAGTCTTTATGGGAACGGTTCAATGGATAAGGCGAAGGAGGAATGTATAGAACGTCTTCATTATTTTCACCATCCTCTTTCTTCTCTTGGTCTTTTACAAGGTGGGGTTCTGCTTGTTTTTCTAATGTTTCTTTCATCTCTTTCTTCCTCCTAAGTGTGATAGCCTTAAATTGCTCTCTTGGATTGCTTAAAAAGTTTTCCATACTTCTCTTACATAATTCATTAGTAAGATGGCCCATTTGAACCTCTAGGTTATGAATAAAAGAGGCATAATCTTCCATTACTTGTTTGAACTTACCTTCTAACCTTTTCTAGGCCTCATCCATACTTATGATCTTGTCCAATTTTAAATCTCATGAGCCACTCATCTTGTTAAAATCCTAGCCAGCCTTGAATTCCTGTTTGATTTCTTGCATTGTTAAACTAAAAGAAATTTGAGTGGTTTTGCCACCCCAGATTGTAAGTGTTCAAACAAGGATGATTACTTCCTCGACCAAATTGTGCCTTATTAAAGTTCCAAAGGGTCCTTTGCTACCTATGATATATTTCCTCCATCATCGTTCTTTCTATCTCTTCTTAACATTTAACCATTTGAATTCCTCATAGTTGTCTTGTGATGTCCAAATTGATGTGTCTTCTACTTTGCACCTAACTTCCTTCTCTCTCTGTCTCTCTCTTTTATAATTTCTTGTGATTGGGTACCACAATCATAAGAAAGGGAAATACTTCCTTAAAGAAAAGAATTTAAAAAGTCCTAAACTAGCTCCCCGGTAAAGGTGTCAAAAACTTACTCAGCAAGTTTTACCTAATATAAAACCCTCAACATTCCCCAAGTTTACGAATTATAAACTTGTAGTAAGGTGTTGATCCCAAGAGGAATTAGTTAAAACTAAATGAACCTAATTTTGTCTAAGGTTGAGAAATATGATTTGAGAGAAACTAAAATTCAGAAATTAAAGAATCAAATAAAATTGAGCACGAACCACTTAACAATTGAGCTGTCATAATAAAACAAGGATGATCAAGTATGAAAGTATAAGATTCGTTCTACCATCTTGCTCCCTTAACCATTTTTTATTCAATTTGTTGTCGATCTCAAATTTTTGAAGGGTTTGATTCTTTCTTAAGACCTAATCATTTAACCCTAATTAATAATCCCTAACTGATAAAAATTCCAGATTTGCAATCTCTTAATTAACAAAAATGGCCTAATGTTTTCAGCTAGTTCTTAAGTAATCTATTGGATAATCTAATTCTCACACAAGATCTCGCTTCAAATGATCATCAATTTGATATTTACATGACTTATTAGGTTGTTAACGCTACTATTGACTCACTCTCTCAATTTGTTATTGAAGTATAAGCAAACCACAACACCTAAAACATTGTATGTAAATCAAAAATGTTCAAGTCATAAAATAAGACAATAACAAATCCTAATATGAAATTAAAACATCATCAAAATTTATAAAGTTTTAATGAAAATAATAAAAGGAAAGAAAGAAAAACTTAACTTGGAACTGAATCTACAGTTCTGGAAAATGTTGGACAACAGATGCTGCTCTTGATCTTCCTTATATTAATCTCAATTTGATAAGATGAAGGCTCCCTTGATTAGGGTCATTTAATGATCTTATATAGTCCTGAGCCATTTAGGGTTAAAAAAATAGGTTTACCCAAATCAAAAAGTAAAAAAAAGACCCTTAAAAAATGAAAACAGAAGGATATCCCCATATTGTCACAATCGTGATCCTTAAATTTTGGTTTTTGTCATGATTGTGACAAGAGTTTCATGATTGTAACCTAGTGTGATCCTCTTATATCATGATCGTGACCCTGGGGGAGACCTTCTATCATAACCATGATAGGCATGTCACGATTGTGACCTTGTTCTTTTTGTCCAAGCTTTCTCCAACATCCTTCAATCTTCGTCATCTAAGTTCATACACTAACAAACACATCTGAACACCTTAAGCACACAAAATTAAAGTTCAATATCATGCTCTAAACCATAAAACACTAGAAAACATAAACACACAATAACAATAACATAATTCTAAACCTAAATATGCACAAATCATCTAATCAACACCTAAAAACACACTAAACCACTTACTTAAGCATAATGTAAACTACGATTATCATGTATCTCTTCAATTTTTAGGTTTTAAGGACTCAAAAGACCAATTATATTAATGAAAGTCAGATAAATTTATTTAAGTACATTTGGGAGAATAGCAGGTGGGTCAATCCTCATCAACTTGATAGAGGGTACCTGAATAACTCGAGAAAAATGCAAGGTGGCACGGTGATGATGAAGATGATGAGGGTCAAGGAGGGAACATAGGGACAGCTATTAGGCCATTAAAGATTACGATGCAACAGTTGGCTTTATCAGGTCAAATTTTACATAGGACTAATTATAGCAATTTCCACAACCCCATGACCTTAGTAACCTCAGGCCTCAGTTACATTTATCTATACTTATAATTTTGTTTAGAATGATTATGTTTTTTAATTGTTTTATTGTTTCACTTTTATTTTTATTTTTTTGAATTAAGAATATTGTAAGTTTTAAAACAAGTTGGATTTTATTATTCATAAGCTTCCAGAGTTTTATTTTTAGTATTATACAAATTTTGAGTTTAGTTACATACTTTATGATTGTAATTTTCCATTTCAACTACTAAGTTTTAAGGGATTTTTTTAGATATTTCATTTCTTTACTCTTCATACACAATATTAAGGACATCATTGATCTAAACATGGGGAGATGGTTTAGAGATTGATCTAATTGCATGAAATGTTTCAAAATTTTTATTTATTTTTAATTTTAGGTTGAGTTTTTAGGTTCATTAGTAGCTTTTTGTTGATAACGTAAGTTTATGCACGATTCTTTGTTGAGATTAATTGTAATAATTAGATGCATAATATGATTCAGTGAATGTGATGAAAATTTTAACTTTGTGAATGCTAGGATAATGAATTTGTTGAGTGATTATACTTTGACTTAACATGAGCAATCATATAAGAAAATTAAGCCTTCATGCCATATTTTTTTGTTTCTTATATGGATACTTCTTTTAATTTAGATTTTTATGATTTGAATTTCATATTTCTGAGATTATATTGAGATTTGTGTCAGCATTAAGATCACAAAGGCACTTACAATTGATTTTGAGACAAATTGCCTACCTTTTTATACCTTAATCCATTAGTGAGCCCTTTTGTGCCTTATTTAAATTCAAATCTTTTTTTTGGTAACCCTTTCATAAAGAGCCTTAAACCTAAAGAAAATTAAGCATATTCTTCTTAACTCCAGATTAGTAGAGATGTTTACTTATATTGTGATGTTTTTGGAAATGTGATATAAGAAAATAAGCGTGGGTAGTTGGTAAAATGTGTGAAAGAGGCAACTATAGAATGAAATTTATTCTAATTAAAAATAAAAAAGAAAATAAAGTATTAAAAATCAATTGGCGTGGATTCTTATGTTTTAAAGAGTAAAGGAAAAACAGGCTAGTAATAAGAATATGAGTTAGTCGAGTGAGGATTGATGTTTTTATTAATTTATTTGTTGTTACTAGACCAATTATCAACATATTTTTTCCTATTTCCTTTCTTTTGTTAGCCAACTCATTCTTTTAACCCCTTATTACACTCATCCATTTCATTTTGATTGTTTTTCTTAGAAAGTGAATGTAATGACTTGTTATAGATAGAATGGTATAACATAACCAAAAATTTCTCTAGAAGTACTCTACTAAGAGTACATCAATAACAAAGAATAATTTCAGCTTCAAATAAGATTATTCTTAAGGCCTTGGTCAGACTTCCCTTGCTGTAATTTGTTGAGGCATTATACTCTTCATAACCTACTTTCTTAGGGAAAATGATTTAGTGGGATGAGGATTGAGAATTAAGTTAACATAGATAAGGCTTTAAATTTAAATTATGTTAGTAATCTTTATTAGATAAGATATAATAGTGAGTTAAATATGTTATTCTATTCTAAATATGTTATCATATTTGTTTATAACTTAAATTTATAAAATTTTTATTAAACTATAATTTAAATTTGATGAGAATCATTTCTTACTAGAATAAGGGTTCTAAACTTCTCTATAAATATGTGTATACTCAACCCTTCAATAATAACAATCTTGAATTTATCTACAAACTTAAGTTTTCAACTAGAAGGTGTAACGCTTTCTTCTAAGAGTGATTCTTAGACCCTAAGAGTGATTCCTAAATTTTTACCCTCCATTCTTTATGTTCCTCACTAAATTCCAACAAGCAAAACCCTAAATTCTAACCATATTAAACCTAATTTTTAGCCATATCAAATCCTAAAATCCTAAGTCTAAAAATTACAGTTATATAAATTTTAAAATTTTGGCATTCTAAGCTTAAATTCAAACCTAAAACTGGATATTCTAATAGCCTATTACTAATTTTATGGCATCAGAGCTTTGGTTTATAATAGCAATATGTAGCAGAAGGGAATATGGAAGAATACTTAATGAATAAGAAAGAGTTGAAATACTTTTGATAATTATAGAAAGATTGAATGAAATACGTTTGATAATTATGGAAGGATTGAACATTAATAACCCTTAATCACAAGCTACACTGAGAACTAGTTTAGAAAACATCAAATAGCAAACTACATTGGGTGTTGAGTGCAGAGAAATTGAAATCCAAGATGAAGAGACTGAAAGTAATTAACAATAAATGAGCTTAGGAAAGCAATGAATGTCAAGAGATATAAGACAAAGAAACCAACCAGCAACACATAGAGAGCATTAAGATCCTTTAAAAGCCACAAAAAAGTTAAACACATAATGAACTTTATGATATTACCAACAAAGTTCATATTGAAGACCCTAATTTTGTAGGAAAGATGGATCCACGCATATTCTTAAACTGGACAAAACAATGGAGGATTTCTTTAACTAGTATCACATATCAAAAAATTCAATTTGTAAAGATAAAGCTAGTTGGATACGCTAAAATCTTAATTAGATTGGGAGAGGATAGACTTCAAAAATAGGCCAGCCACTAATTGTTTATTAGGAAGAGATCAAGATAAAGTTAATGGAAAATACTTAACATTTCACTATCAAGAAGATCTTCAAGATAAACTCATAACCCTTAGACATGTGATTATGTTTGTAAATGAGTATACAGAAATATTTGATGAACGTTTTTTTATAGAAGTGCTCTAAAGTCATTCATGCTAATATCTAAAATTTCCCTAGCTATAGGATTAATAAGATGGGATATCATTAATCTAGATAGACTAGCATATGTTATACTCCTTGATTAGATCAAGCAGTAGATCTTATAAGCTATAGACATGAGTTGTTTAAAGTTAACATATGGATGCTTAATAAAGGTAGTAAGTACATTGGATTGACCTAGTGTGAGACAATCATATGGATATTCTATTCTAATGTTAATGATAGTCTCATCATAGCAATGGTGAAAGTATCCTTTGACTTGAGGTGCTCAAGGATATCTCAGATACTGATCCTATGTTTTGACTCCATTCATTGGTGCCTTTCAGGGGTTACTTATAGGGAGGTGATTGGGAACAACTTGAGATATTTGGAGGTAATTGAGTAGCTAATAAAGGATTCACCACTCCTGATAGAAGGAGATGATAACCACGGACTCTTGTTGTGGTCATTACTCAGGAGATGACAAGACAAATGGATCCCAATTTTTCTTATCTCTTTATCATTTGCATAGAGGTGATAAGTCGATTATTTGTTCATAAATTTGGAAGCAACAACTACTTTAAATTTCATAGAAGATGTAAAAAAGTATAGCTTATTAGGCTATGCTTTGTAGATGATCTTTTACTCTTTTACAAGGCCCATAATAAATATATGGAACTACTCATCTCAACATTGTCTACATTTAGAGAGCTTTCAGGCTTGCAGGTGAACTTCAATAAAAATCATTTTATTCTGGTCATTGGTGCCAACATGATCGAGGAGAGAATCTATTGTGCCTAAAATAAGTTCAAAAAATACCTAGGCTATCTTACTTGCAAGTATACGAGGTAGTTATAGTCGATTACCTAGGGTTGTCTCCTACAGAGGTGAAATTGGTTCCCTTAAATTAATCTTGAACAATAATAAAAATAGATGCAATCCTAAACATTCTATCCCGATTTGTTGAGTGAAGGCTTTAAAAAAAACACAAAATTAAATTGAAATGTAAATTGATTTAACTGGAGGCAAAAACGGATTAATAAATCGATGAGGGAAACTCTTGAGAATTAATTTAACTAATTTAATCTCCTTTGCATGACTAAGGAAAAATGATTGGATAATTCTCTTACTAAAATTACCAATTAGGTTCTAAAATCAATTTAAATAACAAACTAATCTAACTTTCATATTCAACAAGTTTATCATCCAAATTAAATATGGAAACCAGATTGATAATTACCTCTTAAGTTAATATATTTCTAATTCTCAAGCTAAGCGTCTATAGTTTCTTGTTCCATATTAAACTTCTTCTCTCAATGCTTCATTTAATACCAAAATGATTTACAGTTTGGTCAACTTTTTACATCCATTCAGTTCAGAAACTATAGTAAACATAAGACAACAACACAGACCCTTAATCATACATATTTGACTCAAATACCTACTTTAATCCTCAAGAAAAAGAGATCATCCCATCATATAATAAACAAGATTCATCATCTTCATATACTTCAATCCTATCTTTACAGTATAAGAGAAGTATTAAAGCAATAAACCAAGTGAATAACCGAAATGAACTATTAAAAGCTATCAGAGTATAAGTCTATCAACTAACAGAGGAGTAAGTTTAGTAAAACAACAGAGAAATAATAAACAAAATGATCACATAATTGTCCAGATGAGAGAGTTCCGTTGATCTCCTACAACTCTCAAGCTTTTTGCATTGGCTCTCGCCTTCTGCTTCTGCTTGGTTCTCACCTAGATGATCAATTGCTCATGTTGCTTCCACCTCTGCTTCCTTTCTCTTTCTTTCTCTCTTCTGTCTTCTCAGTCGAAACTCTTCTCTGCCACTCTGCCTCCACACCTTCTCTCTTTTCTTTCTTTTTTGTTCCTAGAATGCCTAGAATATAAAGAATAAGAGTCACCCCTGTTGCTAGTCTCTATCCTTCTATTTGTAGTATGTTTTTAGGTTTAGGTTTTTGAGCCTTTAACCTGCATATGCCATATAATAATTGGATGAATTCAAGAGAAAACTTATCATGGGTATGCATGAGGTGGTCACGGGTGTGCCCACCTGAAGTAAATCACACGTTAATATATAATTCACATACAATATATGATATACACAAAAAGGGGGGTTGAATTGTGTATTCTTTTCGTGAATACAAAAACTTGATAAGAACTTTTCCAATTTGTTAAAAGAATATCACAAAAGTTATACAAAAATTGTTACGTAGTTAAATCGCAAATAACTTCTATATACTTGTTTAAAACCAAAATAGAATCAAGTAAAAGGATAAAAGATAGACGCTGTGATTTTTATACTAGTTCACCCCAAACCATGGGCTACGTCCAATCCTCAGAGTTCGTCTGAGTATTTCACTATACTTTGACAAATTTACAAGTATTCTTTCTTCCCTTTCAAAGCCTCTTCAGGTCTCTTACACAAAGTATTATTTCTGCTATCTTAGCCTCTCCAGGCTCTTACCCTTTTCTTTCTCTCACTAGAAAGATATTGTGAGCTTTTTGTTACAGTAGGGTTTGCTCTCTAGTATCGCACTTTTGAAAGCTCAAAGGTTGTAAGATTGTTCAATCTTTGACTACGACTCATATATATAGCGTAAGTCTCCAACTACTTCTTGATTCTTGATAACTGCTTCTTGATTCTTGTAGAATCCATTATTTAGTTGAGTTCTGTAACTAACTTTAACTAACTAACTGTCCGATGTACTAGTGCATCTTCATCTTTGTATCGTCTGTGTTTTCCTCTTCTTTTGTGTTTTGCACTTTTTCTGTGTTCTCCACTTCTTTTGTGTTTTCCTTTCTTCTGTGTTCTCCGCTTCTTCTGTGTTTTCTACTTCTTTTGTGTTTTCCTTTCTTCTGTGTTCTCCGCTTCTTCTGTGTTTTCTACTTCTTCTGTGTTTTCACTTCTTCTGTGTTCTCCGCTTCTTTTGTGTTTTGCGCTCCTTCGGTGTTTTCCACTTCTTCTGTATCTTTTGCTTCTTCTGTGTTTTGCGTTTCTTCTGTGTATTCCACTTCTTCTGTGTTTTGTACTTCTACACACTTAACACATTTATCAAAATAGTTCATTTATTTCTAACATTATTATTATTTGATTGTCACCAAAATTAATAATTGTGAAGTCCTCTTAACTTAACAATCTTCCCCATTTTAATGATAACAAATAATCATAATTTTAGAAAGATAAAAGTGAATGAACGAATATTATTCAGATAATGAATAAGAAGACAACAATGAATATGCACATATGCTATCTTCTTTTCTTATATCTGTTCTTCTTTTCTTTCTTCTGCTTCTGCTATTCTTCTTTCTTTTGCTTCTGCTCTTCTCCCCTATTCTTCTCTTCTTTCTTCTATTTCTCTTTCTTCTGCTTCTACTCTTCTCCCCCTATTCTTCTCTTCTTTCTTTTGTTTATGCTATTCTCCCCCTATTTGTTATTAATCAAAAAGTTTATCGCATATGCTTCCTGATTTCAGAAAACATGTATTGCATATCAGTTCTGATCAACTTGAGGTCTTCTTTAATTGAAACTAGTAGATATGCTACTTCCTCATGTAGATAACCTACTAAGTCACTCAGATCATTAACCTTAGTATGAATTTCTTCAATCTCCTTAACTAAAGCTTCCTGACACCACTGCTGGGAGTGACTAACTTCTTCTATATCAATAGTAGGAACTTGTTGAGGTGTACTTGATGGATAGAAGTTTGTAGCAACAAGTATTTCTGAAGGTAAAACATCTAATTCAATGATTTTGATCACAGGAGGTTTAAAAGATTATTTTCCTTCAGGGAGAT
The DNA here is from genome assembly GCA_027478495.1 of Erythroxylum alaternifolium. Classification (NCBI taxonomy): domain Eukaryota; kingdom Viridiplantae; phylum Streptophyta; class Magnoliopsida; order Malpighiales; family Erythroxylaceae; genus Erythroxylum; species Erythroxylum alaternifolium. The sequence goes on from JANIIA010058725.1 coordinate 9,340, forward strand.
CAAGGTCATTAGGTCTTGGCAGTTTTGGAATTGGTTTTTCAAGAAGGTGAAGGACATCTTTACTTGAAGATATAAAACTCAAAGGTCTAAAGTGCACAATTAGGTGTACAAAAGTCTCTAAGTTGACACTAATACCTTCAACTTTGATAGTTATGTACTGTCCTTTTGTCACTCTTCCAACTACATGAAAAGATGCATATGTGGTGAAGCGTCCATAATGACTTCTTGATGGTTTTGAAATATGATGCGAAACATAGATTCCTCTTGATTGTACTACATTGCATGCCTCATCTATATTTCTCACAACTGCTTGTATCTGTTCTTCTGTAAGATCACCTGTATTTCCTTCAGGGTACATCTTCTGTTTTCCTTTGTCTACATTGCGTACAATGTTTAAAGCTCTAGGTTGTATGTCTGGTATAATCTTGATCAATGTCCTATTTGTAACTGGGTAAATAGTATATCAATCTTTAGTCATCTTCAATGGATATGGTTCTGACTTTTCATCTCTCAAAATACCATATAATCTTCTTTCTTCATGATTTAGAAGATGTATTGATCGATTATTGACCAGTATTGGTTCAACTTGTACCTTGACTAACCTTTTCATAGGTTCTCTTATAATAATTGAGCTTCTGCTTCTAACAGGCACCATTTCTTCTATCACCTTCATTCTTGAATCCTGTTTTCTGATACGACTATGAGATACTAATCTTTGTTCAACTGATTTTTCCTTTTTTTGACCACCAGTTGAAGTAATCTCTTTCTGACTGGTCCTTCAACTTCTTACTTTCTTCTACTAGTTTAGAAGGTGGTTGTGGATGAGGTTTCTTCCTTTCAAACTCCAACTTCCTCTTAATTTCTGTTTCTTTAGTCAACTTTGTTGGTTGTTCTTGCAAAATTGAAACTAAAGATCTAGTAGCCTGTAGTGCTTTTTTTTATCTTTTCAGAATCTTCACCAAGAGTCAATCCTTTCTTTCTCTTCTGCTCTTGTTAACGCAAATTTAATAACCTTGGTGATCTTCTTGATTTTTTCTTTCTCAAAATCAAGTATCTCCCCCCTTTCTTTTCAGATACACTTGTTTTTCAGATAGTTTCACCTGACTTTCTTCTCTTTGCGAAATCGTCTTAGCTTTTAATTGATACCTCTGACGATTTATTCTTCTTCTCTTCTATCAACATTCTTCTTGTGGATTGAGGTTTCTTCTTCTCTGTGGGTGTAACACTTTTCACTCAGGCTGTATCTGACAATACGCTCCCCCTCAGTCCTTGCTTTTGCCATAGAAGTTGTATCCTCCTTTTCTTAAGACTTCAATCCTGTAACACCCCATTACCGTAGGGTACGCACCGGGATGCCCGTAGGTCATTCCGATACATATCCTATGATGAGGGAGCGCTACGTGTAATCACTACAGTACTCCATATGGCATCATATCAATTTGAATAATTAAAGCAGTAATTGTAAATCATAAGATTTTTTAAAACCAAACTCTTCCTCTTTTCATTACTCAAAATCAACAGTTTATACAACATCAGATTGTACAGTCTGTACATACATACAAGAACCCTAGTACAGATACTATATGAAAGAGGAAGAAATACATCAAAACCTAGCTAGGTCATCCCAAAAATCCAGAAATCCCAGCTGACCGACCT
>JANIIA010058746.1:0-10995 GCA_027478495.1 Erythroxylum alaternifolium
ATATAAATAAAATAAATTTAGTAAATAAAATATTTCATAAAAAATATATTATTAGTTATATAAATTCAAATTATAAAGAAGAAAATATTAAATTAAAGTAAGAAAAAGATGACACATTGAACTTGCTTTCTATTTGTTGAGAGTATAGCACAAAATAATAATTATCAGAAGGTTATTAATAGAAAATATAATTTTTACCGCAAAAGCACTTTTCTACTGCAACTCTCTTTCTGTTTATGGATTTCTGCAATGGCACCGTAGTTTTCTCTAACTTCCGGTTGTTCGTCTATAAATCCAAACATATGATGGTATTTAAAAACCGTAGTGAATAAGTACTTCTTTTTACCGCATTGCAGATCCAAACTCAGCAATAATTGAAGAAGCTTCTATGTTCTAGGATTATGATTCTTTTCGTTGTTGGCTATATCAAGTTAGAATTGTGGCCTTTAGATGCAATATAATTGGGGTTATGTAGAGCCTGTATTTTTCAAACTATTACAAAATTCGATGCCTATGCACGAGGTTGCCAGTTTGACAATAGTTTTGAGGGATGTAGAGTGGCCTACATTAGAAATCTACATGTTCAGTATCACTGGTGTTTATAATTTGATGTTGACTGTTCACTCAATGTTAAGGCAATGGCAATATTTGGTTTGGATTCCTTCAGCTAGAACCTACAACGAATGCCGGTGCCATCATGAACTCTAATCGTCTTGGAGAGAAGGAGGTTGGTAATAAACAATATCTCAAAAAAGAAGCATGAAATCGAATAAATGGAGTTCAACTCTCTCAGGTGGGTCCCCTTTCAAATGGCCCTATGTACAAATATTAAAAAAAAGATAAACATTAAAAAAAGGAAGACAAGAATTAAACATAAAAAAGGTGAATGGAAGAAACATGGTATAGCTACAACGGCGGAAACAAAAAGAAAACGGGGAAAATTGATTTTTTAAATCAGAGATTTGGACGACTAAATGACTTCCGTTGGAGCTGAAATTTTATTATATTGTTATTGATTATGCAAGTTACACGATGGTGCAAGTAATTTATTATTTTATTCCCTCTGACGACCCAGGTTAAGGTACTTTTTAGAAGGCTTTATTGTGTTTTTATCCACCATTATTGGCTATGTTTTCGATGTTTGTTGATTCCTAAATTATTAGAAGGATTGAATATTAGTGTACAAAATATTTTCAGAATAGTGGAGATTATTTTACTGGACTAGGTTTTGTAGTTTATTCCCAGGTGCCTGCTGATTTATATTTCTGTTTGTGTTGATTGTTGTCCTATATATTTATGGAGCCTATATTATTTTTCATAGGGGAGAAAAAGAATTATTTTGTTGCTTCCAACTACACAATTGTGTATTTGAACTTTCTCCCAACAAATGATATCAGAGCAAGTTTGTGGTATCAATGTTGAAATTGAAAATTGAAAACTAACACGGTTAAAATGATCAGCATAAATGGCTTTAATTATGGTATTTGGAAAGGGAAGATGGAAGATTTGCTTTGTTTAAAGAAGTTTTATGAATATGTATTTGTTATAGAAAAGCCTGCAAATATTACCGATGATGAGTGAAATCTATTGTGTAGATAGGAGTGTGGCTTATATCAGACGGTGAGTCAATGACAATGTTTGGAACCATCTAGCGGAGAAAATTCATGCTATAACCTTTTGGAGTTGGCTCGAACAATTATACGCTAAGAAAACCGGTAATAGCAAAATGCACTTAATCAAGCAATTATTATCCTTAAAATTTCAAGATGGGTTCCAGTAGCTGATCATATGGATAATTTTCAAGGAGTTATGAATCAACTCATTGGTATGGGAGTAAAGTTTGAAGATGATATTTAGGGGCTGTTCCCTCTGGGCTCATTGCCAGAGTCATGGAAAACATTCATGACTTCATTGTGTAATTCAGTTCCTGATGGTACAGTGTCCCTAGAGCTTGCAAGAGTGGCATCCTGAATGAAGAGATGAGAAGGAAATCATTGGGATCCTCTTCGTGTTGGGAGGCTTTGGTTACTAAATCAAAGGAGAGAAGTCAAACTAGAAACTCTAAAAAAAGTGAAAGCCACAGTAAGTGTAGAGAGAAGTCAAAGTCTTAGAAAGACATCAAGTGCTATCATTGCCAAAAAATGGGTCATATGAAAAGGAATGTAGGTTGCTTAAGCATGAGAAATCAAGGGGAAAAATGTGAAGACAAGAAAGAAGAAAAAGACACTGCTGCAGCTCTATTTGATGGTGATGTTATTATTGGTGGAACATATGGTAAGCTCGCATGCCAGGACTCTAGTTGGATGGTGGACTCTGGTGTCACATTTCATGTGGTACTATGTCAAGAGTTTTTCTCATTCTATACTGCGGTTGAATTTGGTAGAGTTAGGTTGGGAGGCTATGGAGTATGCAAGGTAATTGGTATGGGAGATGTTTGGTTAGAAACCACCATCATATACAAGTTGCACTTGAAAAATGTTAGACATGTCCCAAAATTTCACCTTAATATAATCTTATTAAAAGCTCTTGTTATGGATGGCTATGAAATTACAATTGATGGTGGAAAATGGAGAATTACAAAAGGGTCCCTTGTGGTTGCAAAGGGACTAAATACATATACTCTTTATAGGATGTCAACTAAGTTGATAACAGTATAGGTGAACGCAGCTGAAGATTGTAGTACGAAATTATGGCATATGCGTTTTGGTCACTAAAGTGAGAAGGGACTTATCAATCTTACAAAGTAAAAGCTCCTTCCTATTAAAGGTAATTTACTAAAATCTTACACTCATTGTTTGGTTAGTAAGCAACGCAAAGTTTCTTTTTCATAGACCTCTTCCACATAGGAGGTCATATTTTCTTAATTTAGTTCATAGTGATGTTTTCACCATGGATTCTAAAACTTTTTGTGGATGTTCATATTTTATTACATTTATTGATGATTATTCTAGAAAAATGTGGGTGTTTGCTTTAAAGTCTAAAGACTAGGTATTCAATGTCTTCAAACACTTTCATGTAAGTGTTGAAAGAGAAATAGGCAAAAAAGTTGAAATGAGTGAGAGCTGATAATGATGGTGAATACAGGGCTCCATTTGAATGGTATTGCAAAGACCATGGTATCAAGTTTGAGAAGACAGTGCCTAAGACTCCATAATAGAATGGGGTTGCTGGGAGAATGAACATAAGAATTACTGAAAAATCAGGTGTATTTTCTCTCATGCAAAATTGCCTAAAGCTTTTTGAGGTGAAGTAATGAAAACTACATTAAACTTAATTAACCCTCTCCTTTAATCCCTCTTGATGATGGTATTCTCGAGAGAGTTTGGAGAGGAAAAGATGTCTCATTTGAACATTTGAGAGTGTTTAGTTGAAGGGAATTCATTCACATCCCTATAGATAAAAGATCTAAGCTTGATGTGAAATCCAAGTAGTGTATCTTCTTAGGCTATGGTAATGAAGAGTTTGATTATAGATTTTGGGATCTGGTTGATAAGAAGGTTATCAAAAGTCGAGATGTTATTTTCTTTGAACACCAAATAATTGAAGATGGTGAAAAGGATGACAAGCCAATGCCAATAGCCATAATTGATGTTGTTGTTGAATTAGTGTTTCCTATAGGGTTGCTAATGATAGGGGAGATATAACTGTTGATGATGAGAATAGAGAAAATGAGTCTACACCATATGATATGCTTATCGAGCCAGCTCCACTAGAACCAACACCACTAGTTTAGCTTCAGTTAAGAAGATCTACTAGAAAACATTGTCCTTCACAAAGATATCGCCACAAGAATATCTGTTGTTGACTAAAAGGGGGAGAGCGAGAAAGTTATGAGGAGGCTGTGTCACATAAGCAAAAGGATAAGTGGTTGAAAGCAATGCAAGAAGACATTTGAGCTAGTAAAGTAGCCATAGGGTAAGAGAGAAGTTAAGAACAACGGGTGCTCAAGTTAAAAGTAGAGGAGAATAGCTTACAACCAAGGTACAAAGGTATATTGGTTATGGAAGATTTTAATCAAAAAAGGGGAATTGACTTTGAAGAGATTTTTCCACCCAAAATCAAGATGTCTTTAATCCGAGCTGTGCTTAAGGAGGCATCCAATTTAAATTTAGAGACTAAGTAACTTAACCTGAAGATAAACATTCTTTCATTGTAAATTGGAGGAAGAAATTTATTGGAGCAACTTAAGAGTGTTATAGCAAAAGGTAAAGAAAATCTTGTCTACAGATTGAAAAGGAGTTTATGGCCTTAAGCAAGCTCTAAGGTAGTGGTACAAAAGATTTGACTCTTTCATAATTGATCATGGGTGCACCAAAACTTCTTCTGATCATTGTGTATTTGTTGAGAAATTTTCTGACGATAAGCTTATAATTCTCTTGTTATATGTGGATAACATATTGATTATTGGTCATGACATAAAGAAAATTGAAAATCTCAAAAGGGAATTGAGCAAATTCTTTGCTACGAAGGATTTGGGTGTTGCACAACAAATTTTTGGCATGAGAATTTCTCAGTATAGAAAGAATGAAAAGCTATGGTTGTCCTAACAAAAATATATTGAGAAGGTATATGACAAGTTCAACATGGGCAATTCTAAACAAGTTAGCACTCCATTTGCAGGTCAATTTAAGTTGAGTCTGAAGCAATGTGCTACAAATGAGAAAAAAAAGAAATGGAGAAAGTTCCCTATACATTTGTGATGTACGTGATAGTATGCACAAGGCCAGATATTACTCATGCAATTGGTGTTGTTAGCCGATTTCTCTCTAATCTTGGCTAAAAAAAACACTAGCAAGCAGTGAAACGGATACTCAGATATCTCAGGGGTACCTTTAGATTTTGTTTATGTTTTGGTGCTGGTGAACTTGTATTGGATGAATACAAAGATGCTAATATAGCTAGTGATGTGGATTCTAAAAAGTCTACTTCTGGATATTTAATGACTTTTGCAGGTAAAGTCATGTCATGACAATCTTAATTAGAAAAACGTATTGCATTATCTTATATCGAGGTTGAATATATTGCTATTAGGGAAAGAGCTCTTATGGATGTACAAATTTCTACAAGAGTTGGGCCTCATTCAAGAGAAATATGTGTTGCATTGTGATAGCTAGAGTGTCATTCATCTTAGTAAGAATTCGACATTTCATTCAAGATCAAAGCATATTGAAGTAAGGTATCATTGGATTAGAGAATCATTGAAGATGAAGCAACTAACTTTAGAAAATATCCATGCAGATGACAAAGAGTTTACCCACAGAAAAGTTTATTTTTTGCAAGGAGGAAGCGAGTTTGGTTGAGTATAGCCCCATTTGAGTCATAAGGGTGAGACTTGCCAGGTGGGTCACTTCTTAGTGAACCCACCATGTACAAATATTTTTAAAAACAAGAAGATAAAGATTAAAAAAGAAGACAAAGTGGGATGGGATGAATTAAACACGAAAAAGGTTAATAGAAGATATAGGATAGAGTTGCAATGTCGAAAACAAAAAGAAAAAGGGGGAAATTTTGGTTTTTTCATTCAGAGACCTGGAAGACTAAACAATCTCCATTTGGGCTGAAATTTTAGTATATTATTTCGAACTGTGCAAGCTACACTTTAATGTAAGTAATTTATTGTTTTATTCCCTTTCGTTGCTCAGGCTAAGGTGCTTTTTAGAGGGTTTTATTCTGTTGTTTTTTTTTGAAAAATTAAAAGTTATATTGATTAAAGAATAAGAAGAGATACGTTTAATACAAGCTACAGAAAGCGGAGAGAAGACAAGCTCATCTCTGGCGTAAAACGACGCCGTGTGGCTAGTGGTTTTATTCTGTTGTTATCTACCAGTATTGGTGATATTTTTGATGCCTATTGATCCCTAAATTAGTAGGACTGAACTTTAGGGCACCTATTATTTTTAGAATGGTGGAGATTGTTTTACTGGACTAAATCTTGAGGTTTTTCCCTCACACTGTGGGTTTTTCATATTGAAAATTCTGGTGCCTGTTGATATATATTTATGTTTATGTGCTGACCATTTTCTGGTATATTTGTGGAGCCTATATTATTTTTTACTGGGGAGAAAAAAGAATTATTTTGTTGCTTCCGTTTGTGTGTGTACAAAATTGTGTGTTTGAACTTTCTCCCAACAAACTCTGAAGGAGAAAAGTTGAAGAAGGAGCTTCAACACACTGAATTTGATAACAAGATGGATGATAGTAGGGAATTAGTGCAAGGGTGAAGATGAAACAATACAAGCTGTAGGGAGAGTTCTGGGTGAGGAGAAAGAAACGTGGCTTGTCTTTGATGGAACTGAAGTTCCTGGGAGGGAGGCTAACTGAAGTTCTATCAATTAGATGCTGATAATGAAGTTGATTTGTCTGCTTGGCCTGAGAAAGCTGTGGCTCTTAAGAACTTTGTCTGCTATTGCTGTTAAAATGCTTTCTGGAAAAAAAGATGGAATTGGAAAAATTACCCTCGATGAAGATAAGCAAGCTTCATAGTGAACCAAAGACAGAGGACGAAGAAATTTTTGCAAAACCAGTGTACAAATCTTGGAATCCATTAAACTATATCTGGACTTGTGATTTTGATGCAGAAACCAAGCTGTGCCGGGAGTGCAAGTAACCAAGGAATCTCCTCAGCCTATAGCCATAAAAGGAATACTTATTTCGTCTTCAAGTTTAAGGTGCCAAAAGCATAAGAAGGTAAGGTTATTTGTGCACAAAAAGTCTCAGATATGTTGATATTAACATTGATGTATACCCAAGTAGGAAGCAGAGCCAGTTGTCCTCTGTTCCCAAGTTGTTCTTTAATGAAATCGTACTTGGGGCTTGGCTCAGCTCAAGAACTGGAAAGTTTAAAGAGCCAGTCACCAGCTGTATGCAGGCTCTTTCTTGTGAAGTTGATGCTTCTAGTGGTGGGTTTATGGATGAACTAGCTCTGATTATTTAAAAAATGCAAGAAGCTCTAGTTGTTAAGGCAGGTTTTTCAAGATGCTAAGGTTTGCCAACTGCTTTGTAGGTACAAAGGCTGTCGATTTTCTGTCAGAGGATCAGTATCTAGAAAGGGAAGAGGTCAGTTGGTATTTTTGGCTTCTCCTTTCATGACATATAGAAATATTCACTATTTTGTCACTATGGACTATAGTTAGGTGGATTAAATCCTTTCTTCCTGATGCATTTAGAAAAATCACAATTTACATTACACAATGCAATATGAATTTTTTGCAGGAAAAATTTGAAACTTTTTGTTGTTTAAGCGCATGTAAGCTGAACAACATATAAGTTGGGAGGTGTGTCCAATGTTCTAGATGTTTCTGCCTGAAGTTTGTTGCAACTCACACATCTGGCTAACGTTTTCAGAATTTGCAATATAGGCATCGTGTGCATTGATGTTTGATATGTTATACAATGTTCAATACACTTCTCTTCTACATTTTAGAAGTTGCCAGTCGCTACTGTAATTTTGAGCAATCTCTTAGACTTGGTTAGCCTTTTAATGTTCCGAATGCATTTATTCCTATTTATTGTTTGTCAAACTCAATGTTTGGACGGAAACTTGCAAGCAAACTTTTCTTTTGACATGTTCTAAAGTGAGTCCCTAGAAATCGAAGTGTTTCTGAGATTCTTTCTACGACACTTTTTTTTCCTTATTTTGATGTCATCATTCACAGAAGTTTTCTTTTCCTTTCTTCATGATGATTAACCTGTAGTGAGAATTTGTTCGAAGATGGCAATAACTTGTATCGTTTCTACTTTCTTGGATGATGATCCTACTATCTCATCTTAGTGTTACATGAGGCAAAACCTAAATGCATTTCAGTGACGCTACGATTATTGTCTTATGCTATCTGTTTTTTGAGAAATAAAAAATATTTTGAGTATGGAAGCATTCATGGAAGTGAGGAATTTGCAATTTTTGATCCATATTTCAAGTAGATGTAAGATTTTTGCTAACAGAAGTAAATTTCTAGATATTTGTGAACTGTTCAAGAGCTCCAAAGAGTGGAATCGCAAGATTAGCTAGGGGGGAGAGGCTTGCTTTCTTTTCAAACCTATATAATATGATGGCCATCCAAGCAATAGTGGAACTTGGCTAACCAACAAGAGCATTAGAACGGAGGAATTTGTTAGGAGACTTCAAGTATGTGATATATGGTCGTACATATTCACTTTTAGCCATTCAAAATGGTATTTTAAGAAGCAACCAGGGACATCTCTTACAATCTAATTAAGCCATTCAGCACAAAAGATGAGCATTGTAAGGTGAGACTGCAGTATTTTATGCGAGTATTGGCTTGCATTTGTTAATCAAGGTGGATAGTCTATGGACTATGATACTGTTTCCGAAGAGTTACTCTTGCAGTATTTATGTTTCTCGGATTTCCTTAATTTCTACCATATTACTATTTAATCAGTTTTGATGATGTTTGGTGAGTGTAGCTAGCAAGCAGTTGCTACTCTTCTCCAGGTTTCTTGGCAAGTAAATAGATTAACTGCGTAATCCTTCATAGTTAGTATATTTTTAACATTATTTGCACTTATTTAAGTTTTGTTATGATGAAGGAAAAAAGGTAGACATAATAAAAGAATATGTTCATTTTTTTTTTGGAATTTGTCTAATAGAATCGGCAGATAATAATATAAGAATCACTCAATTTTGTTAACACACTAAGAGATAGAAAAATGACCTCTATTTGTTTTTCAACTTCTCTAGTGGACTTTATTTCTATTGTTTTGTCCAATCTTGCATTTGATAACACTTTCAAAATTTTATGGTGAATGGGTTTGCAAATTGCAGCTTTAAAAATGTAGATAATGTATAATTAACCAATAACTAAGGGCAATTTTTTTCCTTTTGCTTTTTATCTATATTCATTTATGCGTACAGAAAGAAAGAGAATGCTTTCACTTGAACTTGTTATATAGGATTACAAATAATTGTAAAAAATCAGTTATTTTAATAAGGCTATCAAAAAGTTTAAAGCCTACGTTGTACTAATTTTGTTGATATACACATTAAATTGTTTCAATGCATGTACTTACACATTTTCTTGAAATTCTAGTTTCAAAAGGAGTTATGTGTGCCAATTGCGTTATGGGTCTAGCCTCATTTTAATGATATTCTTTTGTCAAATTTTATTAAATCTAAACTCCGAAAGTTTTAGCTATTTTCATGAATCAAAAGGAGCGAAGGTTGAGCGAATTTGAGGTAGAAACTGGTCATTGGAAGCTTTTTCTTGGTGTACATGCCCAAGTTTAAGTTACACTTGGCCGCCTAAATGGACAACATGATTGTGTCCGCCAACCTTTTAAGTTATTATGATTGTGTATCAGAGCAATGTTGAGTATTGAGGGACACAGTTACCACACATGTCTTGTGGGAGATTCTACAATATAAAAATCTTATCTTGTTTAGATTAAAAGATAAGTTTGAGAGGCATAAGTTAAATGAGAGAGAAACATATGATGATAGAAAATTTTAAAGTCTTAAATAACATTGCACAATTACAATTTTATTGAATTTTGATACCTAAGATTATTAAAAGTATATATATATATGTCAATTTGTACTCAATCTTAGAAGTTTTTTTGATAGCTAGAGAGAGTCAGAAAAGCTTTTAGCTGTGATCATATTGTGAGGTGTTCTTCGCTCAAAACCTTAACATTTGTATCCTGCTATTTTTGGATTTAGTGGATTTATTGTCAGTTTGTCCTGTGATTTTACCATGTTAAATCATGTATCCAATTTATTTGTTAACCATCTTTATTGTTTGAGTAATTTATTACCTGAAGTCCAACAACTGATATCAGAGTCTTATGTATGGAGAGTGATAATAGCTTTATGGTGAAGTTGACATAGTTCAATTACTCAATATAGAAACCTATGATAAAGGATCTCTTATATTACAAGGATTTCTATATTCTAATCGATATGGATAGAAGTGTAAAAGATGATGTCTCGTCAAAGACTTTGGCTTAAAATAATGTAGAAGAGATGAATTCGTTAAAGAAAAATGAGACCAATGAATCAGTGAAGTTTTTATTTTAGAAGGCGTTGACAGATAGATGGGTATTCAAGATCAAGAAAGATGGTGACATGCTAGAAAAGTATAAGGTGAGATTGGTGGTAAAAGGGTATAATCAAAAACAGGATATCGGTTCGACAAAGATCTTTTCACTAGTAGTCAAGATGACTTCTGTACACACTAATTTGGGTCTAATTACGAGTACGAATCTAGAAATTGAACAAGTTGATGTGTAAGAAGGCTTGGCAACTTGGATGAAGAGATATGTATTGAGTAGCTAAAAGGGTTCAAAGTCAAAGGCTAAGGGCATTTAATGTGCAAATTAAAGAAGAGTCTTTATAAGCTCAAACATGTACCAAAACAGTGGTACAAAAAGTTTAATTCATTTATGACTAGCAACAGGTATAGGTGAATGATAACCGATCCTTGTTTATATTTTAGAAAATTTCTTAGTGGTCCTTTGACATAAAAGATTTAGGTTCTACAAAATAGATTTTGGGCATAGAGATTGTCCATAACAAAAGGTTGGAAAATTGTGGTTGTCACATAAAAAGTATATTGAAAAGGTGCTAGAAAGATTTACTATGAAGCATGCCATATCAATTGTATGCAATTAGTAGCTCATTTCAAGTTAAGCAAGCGAGCATGTCACTACCAATAAAAAGGAGAAGATGGTATGTCTTGATTTTATATTCATTTGTTATTGGCTCCTTGAGGTATGTCATAGTGTGCACTAAACTAGATATTGCACATATGATTGGGTCTATGAGTAGATATTTATCCAATTCGGGAAAGGTGCATTGAGAAGCAGTGAAATTGGTCTTTAGGCAATTGTGGGTTACTTCCAAATTGTGTTTGAGTTTTGGAGTTGGAGAAACCAATTTTAGAAGGGTACATTGATGCAGACATGGCTGGTAATCTTGACAACAAAAAGTTGACCTCAGGTTACTTGTTCAAATTTATAGGGGGAGTCATTTCTTAGCAA